>DF836308.1:126516-161967 GCA_000950595.1 Mucor ambiguus | reverse complement strand
GTTTCCATGTGGGTATTTGAGGTGCGCCTTGTGTGTCAAACCACTTCCAAATGCGGTTGTTATTGTAATTCTGATAGATCAAGTACATTGGTCTTCATTACTACAAGGCAATTGTACTTCACCCATTACAATGCGGTATGTCGCATTGTTGTCATGTACGTATTTGAGGTGCGCCTTGTCTGTCAAACCACTTCCAAATGCGGGCATCATTATTGTAATTGTGATAGATCAACCAGGCCGTGGTTGGTATTACGGTGAATAAATTAGCTACTAATGACACATGCATTCCAAGGTTTCCTAGCGACAGTGTTTCATAAGGCAATTTTACTGAGTAGCCCTCTTAATCTGGATATTTTCTGCATCTAAAAACTCGTTTTAGCTACTATAGATCAGAGCACCCCTTATTTACTCCGGAACTTGGCAGAAAGCACTGTAGGGAAAGGGCTATCAGCAATTATTATGAGCCATCATTATTCAGAAAAATTACTGAATGTTTGAGGCAACGGCACTGATGTTGGTTGAGCTACTGATCGGACTGAATGGATAAGTATTTTATGTCAAAATACAATATAAGAATTGAATCTGCCAAAAAATTACGCTTTTATTGGAAATGCATCCAGAGGATGCATTTATATACTTTTTATCATGCTAGAATCTACAGCATGATGATGAACTATAATACAAATAATCATGTATTCTACCCAACCAGCGATCTATAAACTATGCGTAGCATGATTTACCCAAAGGACCTAAGAATAGCACCTTGTCCTTCAATGTGAGACCTTGCCGGGACCTTTGATACAACAATTTTGGTGTTCTTTAGAGACAAATCCCTGATTTTTATTGGGTATATGATGAGTCCTATTTGTGTCTACAGTGTAAGTGAATTAAATGTCTTATTGAGCTGTAATGATAGCTGAATTAGCTGTTTACTAGACCTTTTATGCAGCACCTTGTGCATTTTGATACCTTTTCACTTTGTTGCTTTGGGTTCCAAGACATGAAAGGAAAATGTCGAATTCGTAGTCTTAGTCTCCACACAGCATCACATCTTTGTAAATATCTACTGATTTATTCAAAGTATTACATACCTTACTAGCCGAAAGCCAGCTACATGATGTTGATTTCTAATTATATTTCTGCAATTGGAGCTATTTACAAACTCATAATTTCTACCAATCTGTAAAACTAGATCTCGGCAGTTGAATGTGCCTATTCGCAATCAAAAGGCTAAACCCAAGAAATCGATCTTGACACAAATCAGGTCGAGAAGGTTAAAGGGAAGAGGGGAGGAGGGATACTGAGCCGAGATTCGTAATTGACATGAGGTTTTGAAACATTTTCATTTGTGAGCTATCTTTCTTCAGTATGCATGAAAAAGATCAACAACACAAATACTGATGCACCATTTTTAATTTTATTTTCTTTATAGTTCCATTCCCCAATGCGGAGGAAAGCAAGAGCTCGAAAGCAATACGACAAAAGACTACTATCCATACAAATGTAAGCTCGTTTGCTTCTAGATTCAATGATTTGTGTTGATTTCGTGAAAGAAATCGAGTCACCTTTTTTTTTCGTCTGTGCAGAAAGTGGTGTGATGGAGATACAACCGAAAAGCAAAAGCCGAGTAATTAAAGGCAGCAACCAGGAAAAAGAAAAAGAGCCCGAAGGCAGATCTTATTAATCCATTTCTTTCGTATTTTTATCATTTAAAATAATGTCTATAATATATTCCACGGATACCGATAATTCTATATCTGCGCCACTGCCTACGCATTTCTCTCCTAGTCTTCATTACTCCAACAATAATCATAGCACTAGCAGCAACAGTACTTTCAACATTGAAAGCAGCAATAGTAGTCAAGTTGAGCTCACACCTGCATTCACAGTTCCCGATAATTTTCAATTGCAAGAGAAGCCTGCTGCCGTTGCAACAACACCGAAATCAAACTCTTGGTTCTACACCAATGCATTTCGCCCAAATAACAAAGCCATTCGTCGAGTGGCTTCAGCACCCAATGCTAATAATCTTCAACCCACTCGGCCCTTTACTTCATCTACCTTGCAGCAACAGAGCATTGCCCAACAAGAGCAATTTGAAAGAATGAAATTGTGCAGAAGAACGTATTCCAGCAGTAGTATTAAAGTAAAGAATGTGGAAGTTGGTCCATCCAGCTTTGTCAAAGTCCGTATGCTGGGTAAAGGCGATGTCGGGAAAGTCTACATGGTTCGACAAAAGGGAACCGATAAATTGTTTGCCATGAAGGGTAGGATGAGCAGACATATTTTGAATATCATGACAACTAATCTAGTAGTATTAGTTCTATCCAAGAAAGAAATGATCAAACGAAACAAGATTAAACGCGCCTTAGCTGAGCAAGAAATCTTAATGACATCTAATCACCCATTTATTGTTACATTATACCATTGCTTTCAAAGCCAAGAGTATCTTTACTTTGTTATGGAATACTGCATGGGCGGTGAATTTTTCAGAGGTACAGTTTAAATTGCATTCATTGTATTGCACAATTGCTGATAACTTATGTAGCATTGCAATTGAGACCAGGAAAATGTCTAAACGAAGATGGAGCTCGATTTTATGCTGCGGAAGTTACAGCAGCGCTTGAATACCTTCACCTTCAAGGACATATTTACCGTGATCTTAAGCCAGAAAGTAAGTTGAATTAACTTGGTAGCTTTTCTCCTCCATGTAACTAACTTGGAGATCAATTTAGATATATTACTACATCAAAGCGGACATATAATGCTCACCGATTTTGATCTAAGTAAAGGCTCCAGTCCACCAGGTAGACCAGGTGTAGTTAAATCAAAATCACCCAACCAGGTAAGATACTCGAGAAGTCAGTTGTACATGGTAACTTATCAACAGAAAATCGAAATAGCCTCCTTCAATTGATACAAAGAGCTGTGTAGAAGGTCTCCGAACCAACAGTTTTGTTGGGACAGAGGAATACATTGCACCAGAAGTAATTAAGGGATGTGGTCATACAAGCGCAGTTGATTGGTGGACATTAGGCATCCTTATTTATGAAATGCTGGTAAGTAGCAGTGTACAGGGGCAACAATGAGGGCGAATGTCTAAAATATTGTGTAGTATGGAACTACACCCTTCAAAGGAAACGGAAGAAATGAGACATTTGCAAAAATCCTACACACTGAACCTCAATTCCCCCATCAACCTGCACCTTACAATGCCAGTATTTCGAGTAACTGCAAGAATTTGATTCGCAAACTATTACAGAAAGATGAACACACTCGACTTGGATCCCGTGCAGGCGCGGCCGACATCAAACAGCATCCGTTCTTCAAAAACACAAACTTTGCACTACTAAGAAACAAAACGCCACCCATTCTACCTGCTATATCGAAGCCTAATGGCATCGATGCCATCAACTTTAGAAAGATACAAGAAAGCATGAGTCTGGATCTGGAAGCAGATGGTCTTAGGGTTATGAAAAAGATTGAAAAGTCAAATCCATTTGAGAAATTTGATTCCCGTAAGTGGACTTTGTTTGCTACACAGTAATTGGATTTCGTTACTTATTATGGCATGTTGTTTATTTAGTTACGTTGTATCACAACGGCGATTCTGATTCAGAGCAAGATTAATCACCTTGAGCACTTTATACACTATTACAAGCAATACCCCTACTCTTTGTTTTTCCACCTCACTTAATATTATCACAATTTTTTTTTGCATAGATTATAATACGCATTAATACATTCACTCGACATTTTCATTCAATCTGATAAAAATTACTTTACTATTACATTCAGCAAAGCGGATCTGTAGTTGTTATTCAAGCGGCACAACTTGTTGGTCTCTCAATTTAATACGTTAGAGTCATTTTCTGATTTGCGAATCGCATTCAAATTTTTCTATAGTACAGAAAATTTTAGAGACTCAACTGAAAAAGAGGATACGAATGTTGATGAACTTGTTTATGTTAATATATGCAAATAGATTTAGTATATGGTAACGGTGATTGACGAAGGATTTTGAAGTTGTTGATGAGGCTTTCTCTGGTTCTGACGTCTAGCACAAATAGAATAAACTGCCTCTTCAACATCCCAATGGAAAGCAGAAAAGGTATCTTTTGGCAAAAGTGCGATAGAGTTCGATTCTTGATATTCTTGATGAGACGCTGTAGTTGCATTCAGCGTTGATGAGTCAAATGAGTCAACCAACATCATGCCCATAGGATCACACAGACTGTTCATAGTGGGGACACTGCCTGCGCTGTAGAATGGGGTTTCCGCTGCAGGTATTGCTGTTGGACCTTTTGCCATTTTTATATCAACCAGAGATGACCAACCCGACTCTTTTTCGGCTTCTGGTAGATACCCAAATCCTGCTTCAATCAACAGCTGCCTTACTTGCTGATTTGCAATCTGACAAAAGTGCCACTCTACCGCTCTACCACCAGTATAAAGATCCAAAGATTGCTGCATAGCACGCAATGTGTGAAGTGCAGTTGCATCTAGTTTGTCTACACTGCCAAAGTCTAATACGACGCTTTCCAAAAAAGGCTTGAGAGCATGTTGATGCAGCATGTCCTCTTTTGATGAAGCAACAGGCTGGTTCCACGGCCTTTCTTCTTGCTGTGTAGAGCTGTCATCATCTTCATTGCCTGAACGGGTACGAGATTTGATCAATTCTGTCATTTTTTCAGTAATAAAGTTTGCATTGGGATACAAGATGGAGTTGCTTAGTCGAACAACGATGACACCAGCAGGAAGTGGATCCAGTAAACCAGAGAAATGCGCATCCTTTTCATCCACAAAAATGTAGCGGGCTGTTTTATCCATACCGTAGACATCATGTGCAGCATGCTTCTGTTTGGAGGTGGAAGACGAAGATGATGCCGAAACACTACTGTATGCAGAGTTCAATTTCACGCGACCCAAGCTTGAAACAGACGGGCGAGCTAGACGAAGCAGCATGAGCAACAGAGAGAGGCCCACAGAGACGTAAATGGCAGTTTCAACATCCATGAAGAATGTAATAACAACCGCAGTGACAAAGATCATAAACTCCAAAACGCTTTGATGCCAAAGCTCCTTAATGAAGGTTGGCCCTGAGATCAGATCAATGACGGCATGAATTACGACGGCACCCAAGACAGACTCAGGTATATAATAAAAGGCGGGTGTAAGTGCATATAATGCGAGAACAACAACAGCGCCTGAGAACACACCAGCCATTGGTGTTTTCGCGCCAGAACGAGCCATGACAGCAGTGCGACTGAAGGCGCCTGTGCAGGGATATGCACTATACCGTCATATTAGTTCCCTTATTCTCATTTAACTAACTTTTAACTTACCCAAAGAAAGACCCTACAATATTGCTCATACCGATGGCCAGAATCTCTTGGTTTGGATTGATACTGTAGTTACTCATACGACCAAATGACTTTGCAACAGAGACATGTTCCAAAATTAAAATCAATACGATGGAGGGCAACACGCCACTGGCTTCTTTTAAAATAGTCATATTCAGTGTTGGGATTGCCATAGCATCAAAACCAGCAGGTACTTCTTGAATAATAGCGATCAAGGGCTTACTGTGGTGATGAACATTGATGCCATAAGATACGAGTGTACCTAAGATGACAATCAAGCCGCTTCGCATGATTCCCAAAAAGAAGAGGGGCTTCTTCAGTTTAGACACCCTTTGACCCAAATAAGCACCACCAATTTTTATGATATACAGGGCCACCAGGGCTGTCAAACCAAAGGCAGCATCAAGCTTTGTCTCTGGTAAGTGCTTGAAAAAGTTGTAAAATATCAGATAGGGAGACTCGTGCGTGTTCACTGCTTTCAGACCAAACACTTTGGGCCATTGACCAAATGATATGGTGATGGCTGAGCCTGTCATATAACCAGCAATGACAGGTTCTGAGATGAAGTCAACCAGTATTCCAAGTCTGACAAGGCCTATCACCATTGTAGTAAGGCCTGCAAACAAGGAGAGACACATAGCTATCTCAGCCCCAGTAATATCCGGATGTGCTTCAGTTACTTTTGTTACAGCTTGGCCGACAAGGAGGGAGACAACAGCTACATGTGATGTAAGAGTTAGATAGCGGGTCAGCAATACATTTTCTCTCAATTCTTACTAATGGGGCCAATGCTGATATCTTTTGATGTGCCAAAAAAGCAATATAATGTGACACCCACAAATGATGTGCTATGATATGATTAATTTCATGTAGAATCATGATCTTGCACATATATACTTACTATAAGCCATATTGGGGATCTAGATTCGCGATCTTTGCATAAGCTATACCCTGAGGGACAATAAGCATTCCTACGGTTACACCTGCAATTGCGTCTTGGACTAGCCACTATTATATGTAAATGTGTTCAGACAGAGTCAGCATTGCGAGCAGTTATGTTTAAGGGTTCTCTTACCGAAAAATTATAGCGATGAATCCACTGAATAATTGGAAACAGGCCCAGCAAATATGCTTTGAGTTGCCTTGGAAGATTGTATAGATTTGCATTAATCTTTTGTCTGTATGTCAACGGTGGGTAATTAATCAAGACTGGGTTTGACGCAGAGATCATTGTTATGTTAAAATAGTGTTGAAAAGGAAGAGATGGGCGAAGAAATGGGAGGCAGATCAAAAATCAGGCTAGGATATATGTGTGAGTAGTGTTGTTTATAATGATGTCTTCTATACAAGGAGCTATATTTGTACAGAAAAGAAGTAAAATAGCAAAGGGAGGAGAATCAGGGCACTCTATTTAATCGTTTTGAAAGGTGCCAGATTAAGAAATTCAGGTACAGGTTGATAAATTGGAATCAATAAGGAAACTGGGACATTTCGTTTTGGCATTGAACTGTCCTTGTATTTATATGAGCTTGCATTTTTGAACAGTTTAAGGAGACTTGAGTCAGAGAATGAAAAAGAAACATCCAAAGAAGTGAAGAACTTGTCAAACTGCAAAGGAATAAGCAAAAGCAGCAGCATCAAACACATACAAACGCATTGGCCGTTAATTAGTCCGAATCTAGGTACATTTAATTCATTTTTTTGCATTGTAACTCTAATTGAACCTTTGTATACCATTCAGGGTGTTTTACATAAGCATAAATCATGGTCAGTTCTGTGTAGATGACATCAATTATAGACCAATGATTTGTGTGCATAACAATTAACCTACACTCTGTGTTTAAGGGGTCTACAGATTTATAGTTTGTACACTTGTTAGGATTACCAGGATATTAACAAATTTCTTGGTATTTCGTAAATAATACATCAATTAGAAGGAGAGTTTATCAATATCGTCTCTACTCGTTAACTAAAGCACAGTACTTTGGATGTTGTGTAGCATATGTACCGTATATTCTTGCAGAATTTCCAAATTTGCCGGTATTGACCGGATTATCTGCTATCCCAAAGAATCTATGTAATACATTATGGAACAGAAAATCGTATGATCTATGGTACCTTTCAATCATGTACTCGAATGACGAGTTCTAGCTTTATAAATTGTCATCAAAAATATACTAAGCTGAAGACACCACTGGATAATATACTCTGAAGTATATGTCTCTTTAGGCATTTGTTTGGGAACCTTTTTAATATAAGCTTCGATACCGGCTCTCAGCGTAACCGTACATACATTTATCAGATCCTCATTTTTCAAGTTACATTGAAGAGATACAATGCATGAATGCAGCTGATAAAGAAGATCTGGTCCATATAGAATTAAGGATCAGGATGGCTATTTTCCCACAATCATCAGATTGGGCAAAATACAGATTTCATTTGCTGATCTGACAGACATGAATAAGCTCTGAAACTCTCGCACTATTGAAAGACTTTTGTTGAATTCGATTAAAGCACTGTATTCTATAGCAAATTCTCCGAGCAGTTACAGTTTAGGGTTTCTTAATAACAGAATACCAAGACTGTAACAAGATACTTGTCTGTAGATCATAATCAAGACATGGTTTGTCGGTTCTCTAACCTTGACATTTGGTATGCACACACTGTGGTGTTCTGTGTGTGATTGGGTCGTTTCCAAGGTGTACATAGTGCGCTTCAAATGGAGACACACATCTGGAAACACAGTATATATCCCAATTCAAACGGTACACGAAATTCAAATTGCCCTTTTTCATCTTTTTCTCAAAAACCACAACAAAAGATGGCTGATACACTCAAAGACATCCCAGAGTTTTTTGAGACTGAACTCGGCGAGTCCATCGCAGCACGCACTGATGCTTTAGGTATGATTGCATATTACAGGGCGCGTATGTATGTATGTGTGTCCATATACCAACATCTCATCTGTAGGCACCTTTCGTGAACTGGGTCCTCCAGACTTGTGCCATATCATCAAAGCTCACTCTAAACCTGGAATGAAAGAGGTAAATTGTCTCAACTGAAGCATGAATTAGACGAGATTTCGACTCACACTGTTTGAAATAGCTTGGCAGTTACCATTACGTCTCTGGGGTTGATGCCTCTTCCTCCGCTACGTTGGCAGCTTATCTGAACTCACTTACATATTCACTGGTAATATAATGGCTAAGAGGCACATCATTTAAACAATTTTAACATTGGGAACCTTTAGGATGACACCCAGTCTTGGTTTTCCAAGTCAAATGCTTGGAGAATTCGGTCTGGAATATATTGGTAATGTAGTACCTCGTCCAACCAAGGATTAATATATTCTGACAATTAAAATCATTAGTTGTTTCAATGCATTCTCTCGTGTGGATGTGCGTGTCGAAGTGAAGATTCCAGGCGGTGTAGAGAGCTATTATGTGGATGTGAGAGGCGAGAGGTATGGTTGGTTTTAGGACGAGATATCGATCAACGCATTGCTCACCACTCACGCTAGACATGAAGCCACTGCCGCTATCTGGCAAGAAACATATCTTTCAGCTGTTCTTCGTGCTATCCTCTATTCCGATGATAGTTACTACAGATTAGCTGGATATCGCAAGATTGATCCCATCACTAATTTAGCCGGCGAGCAGAGATTTTTGGAAGCTGTGGAAGCACTCTTCTGGCGTGGATGGCAATTAGGGAGCAACCCTGAAATTCAAACTGCCACCACGGTACATAATCATTTGACATCAGGTGTGATGAAGTACTTTGGCGATAGTTTCCGCTATGGTCCCGCCATTGAACTCTATCAAAAGCTGCAAAAGAAGGATCCTGAAGTAGGTGCTCTGTTAGCACAATCATTTATTGGACAGAACGAGGAAATCAAGGCTGTCAAAGTTTTGAACGAGGATTTGAAGCGTATGCCCATGAGCTATCCTTTGCTGCATGTGCAAGTAGATTATCTTCGTAGTAAGGTAGGCATTTGATCTTCTTAGCAATTGTGATAGCAACTGACACTGGCTGTTTGATGACAGGGCGAATATCACATGGCTCTGAAACTGGCTAAATTTGCCGTGAATACTACACCTTCCGAGTTTTTAACATGGGCCAAACTAACTGAAGGTAAAATTAAACTTGATAGCGCCAAGTTGGTAGTGATACTTATATTCTGATGTCCAGTTTATATCGATCTCGAGGATTACAAGAATGTAAGTGGAATACAGGCTGGTTTCATGCCAAAAATGCAATGTGCTAACAAGCTTTGTAGGCACTGTTGACATTGAATTCTTGCCCCATGTTTACTTACAGTGAGCGTGATATGCATCGTATGCCTGCGCCCATCAAGACACACTTACCTATCAAAGCAGAGATTATGAATTCAGGCATTATGGAAGAAGACGCTGCTGGAAGAGAGAACGAGGCTGACCCCAATTTAGCTCGTCTCCCCGCTCCCGCATTACATGGAACATTCGCTAAAGCATATGCACTTTTGACTCGCTTGGCCAGCAAGATTGGATGGGACGATTTGTTAAAATGTAGATCCCAAGTATTCGTCATGGAAGAGGAATATCGTATGCAAAAGGCCAGGGAAGATACTCAAAAGTCCAGCACATCCATTAACGAGCAAGAGCAACACAGCAAAGACGAGCCTGCAACATCTTCACCTGCTCATGCCCAAGAAAGCGTCGAGCAAAAGGAGCAAACAGCAGAAACTAATGCCGCCAGCGATTCTGATAGCGAGGAGAACAAGAATGAAGAGGAAGTTAAGGAAGATAAGCAATCCCAAAACGGAGAACCATCAGAAGAGACAAAGGAAGTCGCTGAAAACTCTGATGAGTTGGCTGATCAAATGGACACTGTTGATTTAAACGCTGATGAGAATAGTGAACAGCAAACAGCTGAAGAGGAAGCCCAACAGCAACCAAAGGTTGAGGTTCATCACACCCCACTTGAGCGTCCTACCCAAGCAGCAGAGGATAACTCAAAGGTAGCTTTTACCATTGAAAATCAGGATCCATTCATCTGCTAATATCTGTTTGATCTTTAGACTGAAGGCACATCTGCTGCCGATGATGCGCCCATCAACACACCACATCCAAGTGACGGCGTCAACTTTTCATTTAGCAACAAACGTCTTTGCGAGCGTTGGTTGGATAATCTCTTCATGGTATTGTACGAAGATTTGCGCATCTATACTTTCTGGAGAACCGAAGCCGCACACTATCGTGCTCAACAGATGCCCTATCGCAAGACTGGTACTGAATGGGAGCTACTGGGTGATCTTGCTCTTAGGTTATGGCATGAAATCGAAGCAAGAGAGGCATATGAACAGTGCTTGGATCATAAATTCTCTGCCAAGGCTTGGATGAAGCTTTTGGAAATATATGTTACTGAATCTAACGTGCAAAGAGCTCTTTTAGCTGCAGTGAAGTTGACAGTATACCATGAGCGTTGGTACCATGAAATCGTGGTAAGTAATCATTTATGGAATTGCGATGATATAGTGACTTATTCTATTTATTTAGTACCCAAGCGAAATTGCTCGTAACCTCAATATTGTTATCCGTAGAGAAGGTCTCTCCAAGATGCAAAATATGTTGACTTCCATGAATTTACCTCGTCCTGTGCAGCAATTAATGACACAATATTTCGATTTTGCCGAGCTATTCAAGGTGGAAGGATATGAATTCTAATAAATCAGATAGATATGAAGGAAAAAGACTTACTATTACTACTAATTTTTAATCCGTTTTTTTTTCCAACAACAATAAATCAAATATACACAAGTCAATTCTGTTTATATGTTTGTTAATCATTTGCCAGTAATAGAAGTTTCTTGCAAGGGCAAAGTTGTAGCATATGGGTTCCTGAAGTTTCTAATCATTGCCTGCGACATGTAGGCAACGCCACACCATTCCGTAACAAATAGTTGTTGCTATCCCTTAATATGTAATTAGATGAACATTGGCATGCTATATGTTTATTAAATCGAAAATATGCTATAAATGAGAAACAGGGTGTGCTAGATGCGATATGAGTTGAATCAAGCCATGCAGGGATTTATCAAGTTGTCAAATTGATAGAAAGATTTTAACTTTCTATTTGAATCCAATAGACCAAAATGTCCTTCAACGCCTGGTTTGTAGAGCTCATCAATAGCAGAGAACCATATCATGTCAATTCCTAATGTACGAGTCATGCATAGGGTTTTCATCATGAAGCTATTCAAAAAAAATTGAGTCAATATGGGAGCAAACAACAATTTGTATGTCAACTCACTTTTTCTGGTTTTCGGGTAATGGGATCGAGTCTTCAAATTGGTCTCCTTGGTCTGGCCAGCCAGTTTCCGAAATGCGCACAACTTTTCCGTTTGAGATGCTTTTTACTGACAAGAAATGCTCCTTCAGCTTGTCCACAGCACTGTCAATATGCTCTCCTTCCCAGTAAATAAATGCATTCCTACCCAAAAGATCTAAAAGTTAATATTATTTTAAAGATATGTCGTATAAGCTTACATCATGAGGAAATCCACAGAGTCAACAACCTCGGGATAGAATTTGTAGTATACTTCAGATGTGGTCACTTTAACTCCTTTGGGTCCAACTAAATCCTTTACTTTGTTGATGCGTTGAGCAAGTTCATCGGCTGTCATATCCTCTCTATACATGACCTCAGATCCTACAATGATGGCTTCAACATTGTAGAAACTATTCGATACTGCAAGCCTCTTCAAAGCTTCATACTCTTGTTCAAATGAATCAGTCTTGTCAATCCATATTCCCAGGTAAATCTTCATTTTGGCCTCTTGAGATGCTTTCAGCGCCAGTTGGCCAATGCCACAATCCTTGAGAGAATACACGCGAACCGTATTTGTATACTGAGATAGTATACGGAAATCTCTTTTGACAGTATCAAACGAAGGACATGCGTCCTTACTCACGCCATAATTGAGACCATAGAATGCGCTGGATCCGGCAATGACATTGTAAATGAAGCAACATGTGATGAAAGCAAGCTTAAGTAGCATCATGGAAATATGAACTCAATTAAAGAAAAGAGCAAGAACATTCATAAAAATTGCGTATTTATACAGAAATGAATACCGGAGGGGTGGTTACCATGGCAACATGTGGATTGAGAATTTTTACATTTGACATTTCAGATCCTGCTGCTTTCATTAAGGGGCATTGTGTAGCCGTAGAATGAAGGCTAGATTGGCTAGATTGGCTATCCGATGCGACGTCATTCAAGAGAAGGCCATGGTTTTGGAAACAATGTGGGGCAGCCGGAGCAAACTGGGGGTGAAAATGTGATGGCCTTCCAAACAAAAAACAACTATACAAGGCTGCCAACTTGAATTTTGGAATCTTTTCTTTTGTTAAACAACCCCCCTCTCTTCTATAAACCCTTTCACCCCCCTCTTTTTGTATAATTTAATCGGTCAATGTTGAGAACACTTACCGTTAAGCGTGGTAATGATTTTTATTTGTAGAAATGATGATGTGAAATGATTGTGGAATAACATTTTCTCTTACGAATTCGCAGCAGCACCTATATTAGCTCGTCAACAGCTCAGAACCCTTCCTTCCGTAGCACGCACCTTTGCTACTGAAGCAACACCCGACCCAAATGCCAATCCCATCACTGGCAAGACAACCTACGGTAATCTTAGTGATGAGGATCGTATTTTCACCAACCTTTACATGAAGCACGACTTCCGTTTGAAGGGTGCCTTGAAACGTGGTGATTGGTACAAGACCAAGGAAATCGTCCTCAAGGGCCATGAATGGATTCTTAAAGAGATGAAGGAATCCGGTCTTCGTGGCCGTGGTGGTGCTGGTTTCCCTACTGGTCTCAAGTGGAGTTTCATGAACAAACCCTTAGATGGCCGGTAAATATCGACATTTCACCCATCAATCTCGATCATCAATTGTGGATCATTAATTGTTTGCATCATTTGTATAGTCCTCGTTACCTCGTTATCAATGCTGATGAAGGTGAGCCAGGTACTTGTAAGGATCGTGAGATTCTTCGTGGTGATCCCCACAAATTGGTTGAGGGTTGTCTTCTTGCTGGTTCTGCCATGAAGGCCAACGCTGGTAATATATCCCTTTAAATTAACAGCTAATTGAATGTTATTAACCATCTGGATTGTGTAGCTTATATTTATATTCGTGGTGAATTTTATCAAGAAGCCAACAACCTTCAAATCGCAATCGATGAAGCTTACAAGGCTGGTTTGATTGGTAAGAACGCTTGTGGTACCGGTTTTGACTTTGATGTCTACATTCATCGCGGTGCTGGTGCTTATATCTGTGGTGAGGAAACCAGTTTGATCGAATCCATCGAAGGCAAGCAAGGTAAGCCTAGAATGAAGCCCCCATTCCCTGCCGATATCGGTCTCTTTGGTTGTCCTACTACTGTCACCAACGTTGAAACCGTTGCTGTTGCCCCTACTATCCTTAGACGGTAAGTCTTTTAATGCATATGCTCTACCAGACTTGAATACTTATTCACGTTTGATCTAGTGGTGGTTCTTGGTTTGCCAGTTTCGGTCGTCCCCGTAACTCTGGTACCAAGCTCTTCTGTGTTTCAGGTCATGTTAACCATCCTGCCACTTTCGAAGAGGTAATTTGATAATGTAGATTGTTGAAGGGACTCTGTATACTAACCTGTAGCTCAATTAGGAAATGTCAATGCCTTTGAGAGAAATGCTCGAGAAGCATTGTGGCGGTATTAAGGGTGGTTGGGATAACTTGCTTGGTATCATTCCCGGTGGTTGTTCCGTTCCCGTCATTCCCAAAGATATCTGTGAAGATGTTTTGTAAGTTTTTCATGGACATTTTGCTACACTGGGCTGCACATTCATCATATCGTAATTTATAGGATGGATTTTGATGCTCTTCGTGATGTCCAATCTGGTCTTGGTACAGCTGGTAAGTTCAAATCGATGGACATGCTAGTGGATCGCGATTAAAATGGATTTTTGTTGCATTTTTAGCTGTTATCGTCATGGACAAGTCTACAGATATTGTTGGTGCTATTTCTAGATTTGCCAAGTTCTATCGTCATGAATCTTGTGGTCAATGTACACCTTGTAGAGAAGGTACTAAGTGGCTTGAATCCATGATGGATCGTTTCGAAGTTGGTCGCGGTCAAAGAGAAGAAATTGAACAAATCTGGGAGTTAACAAAGCAAATCGAAGGTCATACTATCTGTGCCCTTGGCGATGCTGCTGGTAAGTGTCCTCTATGTTGGAATGCGTAGTTTGCTTTGATTAACACAATACTTTCTTTTTCAATTCAATAGCCTGGCCAGTGCAAGGTAATGTTGCGATGTTCATGTCAGACAGATGAATGATACTAACAATCATCGCTTTTAGGTCTTATTCGTCATTTCAGACCCGAGTTAGAAGCAAGAATGGACAAGTTCGCAGCTGAGAACCAACAAATCAACGCTTAAACACTTTTCTATTTCTATGGTATACACATTCTTTTACAATTTCCGTTTTCTATTTAAAAAAACAAATAAAATACAGCTAAAAAAAGTTCTTAATATTCAGATATGCGTCTACTATTAGCAACGACCATTCATATTTTGTGTGCAATCAATGCATTCGAAGTCAAATAGAGCACATTACATATCTGAACATGTTTAATTGGCGCTTTTGATATGCCCTAATTTGCGCTTCTTGTGCTGTGATCTTGATCAAGCAATTGACAGTTGTATCATATGGAATATAAGGCGAAAAAAGGCGTCCTTGATAAAGTTCTAGAGAGAACGCTTTCGACCTGATTGCACTGTGTACTCTATCCGAAAACTTCTATGCTATATAGCAATTGTCGTATAGCCTTCTTTTTTCATACTATTTGCTTCAAAAAAGAAACAAAAACAAAGAAAAAATTGATGAGATGTGTCTATTAATTAGCAGAGCACCCTTCTAATGGAAACTGAAATTCCATTTTTTAAGCTACCACTATTACTTATGTACCTTCCAAAAACGTGGGTCTATCTCTTCTACAATGCTCTGCGTGTGCATCAATAGGAACAATCTATACACAGGCTGACAGCATACTTGCTTTGCCATCTACTGCTCCAAAATAAGCGAAATACTGTGAGATTTGGCAATGATTTCTCGAGATGAAAGCCGTTTAAAGCCGCCGGAATAGCTCCAAACAATTACTCTCGTTGAGCATATGCTTGCTGACACCTTTGCTCAATATTTTTAGGACCAAAAAAACATGACCAAAAAATGGCACCAAACCAAGAGGTAGCCCTCATGGTTTTTATCAAAAATCAAACGATCGCGTTTTTGACCTCAAAAACGAAAACTTCTACTATAGTATAGCTTGAACCAAAAAAACTCTTTCGATCTAAAGTAACCCCTGAGACTTTTTTGTGAGACCTTTATATGCAAAAACTGAATATTTTTGCCATAAACCTTATTTCGTATTTTCTAATGTTGCTCAATAAGTTTATTCAAAACACGTTTTATATTTAGCACTATTAAATGCGTATTAAATAGTACTCCAAAGAAGTATTAGAAAGCGTAGGGTAATACCTACCATTTACATAATCAGATCTTACAAAATAGATTGACCAAGTTGCAAATGAGTCAACAAATTCCATTTTGAGTGGAAAAATGTTGTCCGGAGTTTTAACTCGTGGCTGCTGGTGAGATGTATTCCTGAAGCTTTCAAGAAGGTAATACAGTTTAAATCTACCAAGTTTAGGGTAAGTACTTCTTTTGATTATACATTTTGATATATGATAATACTAGTCGTAAAAAAATTGATTTTTAGTGTAAGACACTACTATTATTTGATGAATAATTTCTAACTCTTCGTTCTATGTATTTTATTGATGCACATGCCCACAGCAGATCACAGAGCAAGTAAATTAAAGCAATTGAATGGATGGATTTATATGGCTTTGTGTCGACAACATGCCTGGGAAATAATTTCAGAACATGTAATTACAAGCTCTATATAGCTATAATGTGGATATATAAGGCGAGCACATGGAACATCTGTCTAGGATTCAGACATTTTATTAGATGCCTTGATGGTTGGGCTAGCCACAAATAAAAGAGTACAGCAGAAATTTTATCTTACTGCTAAAATGCATGCATGTCTCATACACTAATACATTTGCAGCAAAGAAGCAAAATGGCATGATTTTTATAATAAGATCTAAATCACTATACAAATATACGACATGAAGAATTATATTCTATGCAGCAGTGCTGCAGTTGTCAAATTGACTTTTTAAGTGACATTTATTGTGGGGATCAGATCCTCCGGTTATACGCAAGGACTATAATAGCAACAATAAGCAATTAAGAATACAAAACGGGATATTTTGGCATATGAGATAACATATGGAATGCCCTAATAAAGAATAAAAAGGTATGATGCTTTATAAATGACAGACGATGAAATCAATTAGAGCTAATATCTATTGCCGTAAATTTGTGCATGGCAAATGTCCTTTGACAGGTGTAGCATCAGAGCAAAAGCAGAGCCAATTGGTGCCGAGTGAGAATTGTATCACCACTGGTAATATAGCAGAGCTCGTTGTAGAATGGCCTTTTTGAGTAAGTGTCACCATTTTTCTGGCAAGGTGGCAAGTTTATTTAGGATTCGAATTGACAATATTAAAATATATATATAAAATGTTTATTAGATGGGTCCCTTTTTCCTTTTCCTCTCTTCTCCTTTTCTGCTTTCCACCTTTTTCAGACTACCTTGATATACAAGCACAAACACATACACTGCCATTGATATCAATTCAACCATGACTTCCACTCAGCTCAGCCCTCCACAACGGCCACTGTCCAAGAAATTGAACTCAACAAGCAGCCATCATTCACAACAGCCAGGCACCACCTCAGTTGAAAAGACGCCACCACGTGGTAGTGAATCAAACGAAAAGACTGCGACTATTGTTGCTCATTATGAGGAACCCAATATGGTTAGTGTAGCAAGTCGTTCAATTAGAGAATAGCCTGTATGCTAAATCACTCAATATACTCTCAAGGATCTACTCGAGAAAGACTTCAAGATAACTGTCAATGATGATATGATGACAGATGATGATTCTGACATGGACGAGGAGCAGGATACTTTTATGGGTTTATCACACGAGGTAGACACATACCATCATGAACAACAAACAAAAAACATCTAATCTATAAATGCTATAGTCGACATCTCCAGCAGGCATTCATCCGTATCATACAAACAGTAAACACGATGATGGTGTGTGCTACCATCCCACTGCACCCATCATTCATGAGGATAAACAAATGATGGAACAACAGCAAGGTATGTGATACAATGCAACTACGCCCCCAACCCCTTGTATGTCAAAAAAAAAAAGAAGGGACCCGTCATTAAAGGATTGCTCTGTCTTCAGGCTATCTAAACAGTGCTCATACCAATGTGGAAAATACACTGGAAGACAATCTTTACGAAAGAAAGGCATCGTTCAGCAGAAGACCATCGCAATTGTTGCAGGAGAGGAACTCACTGAATGCTCTGTGCCCCCCTTCACACGTTTTAAAGGCACGCAGGCTCTCGAAAACCATCATAAAGCCCTCAGCCTCGACTCCCATTACGGGCAAGGACAAGATCCGCAAACCATCCATAGTAGATAACTACACAAAGGAATTTGGCAACAATAGTGCTGTCAGTCCGAGATTCATGGCGTTAAGAAAACTGAGCGAAGTAACCAATGTAAGTTGGCTGATAGCAAATGTGCCATGTCACTGTTCATGTAACAACAAACATAATGTATTCTTAGTTACCATCGCATTCCATATCCTATTCAGTTGTGCCACCTGTTCCACAGATCCCTTCTACATACCAATCAACTGCCACTGCCACTGTCACTGCCGCCCAAGACGAAAAGCCCAGTAAATCACCAAAAGCAAGTGCTGATACCGATCAATTACTCGGTAGAATTGATAGCGCGATTGAATCGCAATTGCAGTTTCATCTCGGCCAAATTGTGTGGAGAGCGTCAGAGAGTCATTTGGACGCGCGCAGATTTTGGGAAGAGCAGAAAAAGGAGATGTTTGGATTCGCAGCGACTTTGATCGATCGCATGGAGACTCAGGTGGACATGCAACGAAGAATGACATTTGAGTCCATTACCAGTGAAAGTCCAATTGAGAAAGAAGAGGTCAATATAGCACTACAGCAAAAAGAACTGAGCCTATACAAATCAAAGTACACAGAGGCAAAGAGGCAGTTATTCGAACTAGAAGTGCTGAAAACACGAAATGTAGAACTAGAGAAGCAACATGAGTTGGACCTCAAGACGATCAAGCAATTAAAAGAAGAGATAGCACAGCAAAACCCAAATGTCAGGCAGGACAACCCTCAAGAGGTGATTGATGATAAGCCAACTTATGACTTGAAAGCGAAAAATACGCAGTTAAAGTACCAACTAAAGCACTTGCAAGAGATCAATCAGCAGCTACTGGAGCAAACCACTGTGTATGAGCAGGACAAAAAAAGACGCTTGCTCGAGATAGAGCAATTGAAAGAGCAGCTGTCTCAACAGCAACAGCAGCGCAAAGTCCAGCCATCTGCCAGTACCACGACTACAGTAGACGGCATTGATTGCAGCGAAGACTTTGGCAAAACCAAAAAGAAGCCTGGAAAACAGATGGATAACTGGGCAGACATGATGGAGTCCGAAGACGAGGCGAAAAAGAGTGCTGACGAGTGGGCGCAAAAATATAGAGAATTGCAAACAAGCTACTTTGAAGCCTGTATGAAGCTTGAAAAGAAGCAAGTGCACTCGGATGACGAAAAGAAGATCTTTGACTTGAACCAATCACTGATGGAGAAGGACGAGATGATTCGCCACCTCAAACAAGCTGAAGAAGTCAACAAGATCCAACTTAACTATCTGCAAATAGAATTAAACAAATGCAGCGAAAAGAAGAAAAAGAAGACGCCAGTGGACAACGGAGGATACACAACGGAGGATGGCTACTTGACATTCACGACTGAAATCAATGGGCAGGCATCTAAATACACGATTAAGATCCCAAATGTCAATCACAACAGCGCACCCAACCCGCCCCGTCAGCAGCAGCGTCGGAACACTGCCGCTTTTAAGCCGACGACGACACCCAGTCATAAACCACATTTGAACCCGTATGCTTGTGAATGGAAAAAGAGCAAGACCAAAAACTAGAACAATACCCTTCTTTAATACCTTACAATACATATACTACTATTTTACATCCTAGACAGATCTAATAAAAAAATCAGACCATATTCTATGTTTCAATGTGTCTTGTCCTGAATTTCACCAGGCGGAGTGAGTCAATGTATGGACACCCCCTTATCAAAATGACTGAACGCACCCAATGACAATAACAAGAGATTGTGTGCTATAGCGACATTTATTTCGAATTTTAATTTTATACATCGATTCAGGATACTTTAAATACGCACGTTTCTTACAGTATCTTCATCTTGCACCCTCCACTCTACTCTGTATCAATCTCTGACTCTTTATTGGCATTCTCAAGATGCAATTTCTGAATGGTAGAGAAGCCTCCACCCTGGTAGCTCAATTGACAAATGAGCGTGTTTATGCAAATGTGGATACATCCGTGCCTCAACTTACTCAGACGAATATTTGGAACCAAGCTGTCAAACTTCATCGCATAGAGGACCCTGTATCGCATCTCACAACTGCCATTGCTCGCCGTCAACTGTCCAGTGCCATTTTATCTTCGCAATCCTTGCTAGCTGCTATCCCTTACTTGTACAAGCTGGCTTCAGATACATCGTCGGTGGTATTGCATGTTGCTGCAGATCACAAGCACTCATCGCCTTCGTTTGCTGATTTCACTCAAGTCATGTCTGTCAGACAAAGCGGATTGGCTCTACTCAGCGCTACATGTGTGCAAGAAGCGTATGATTTGGCACTGATTGCTCAAGCTGTCTCTCTCAAGGCCTCCACGCCCTTTCTTCATTTCTTCGACAGCAAACGAATCTCCAATGAGTATACGTCTATTCAAGTGCTGAGCAAGGATGTACTGTTGACTCTGCTTCCTGAAAAGTTGGTGAATGAGGCTTTCAGGAACAAGGCTGTACCTGAACTGGTCCAACAATCTGCTTACTTAAAGTACAAGGCAAGTCTACTAGCCCAGCCAAAGGATGAAGCAGAGCAACACGAGGAAGGAACCTCTCTTCCACTGGATGTCGTCGCTGTGTTTCATCAAGTTGCTGATCAGTTTGCTGAACTTACTGGTAGACATTACGCTCCCTTGGAATACACTGGGCATCCTGAAGCTGAGCATGTCATCATTTCTATGGGTGCTGGCGCCAATGTGGTTGAACAATCTCTACGTGCAATGATTGAATTAGATCCTTTCTTAAAAGTGGGTGCTCTCAAGATTCGTCTCTATCGTCCTTGGAATGACCGGTCTCTCTTGAACGCGTTACCTGCTACGGTCCAGCGCATTGCCGTGCTTGAACCTACAGATGACTATACTTCAACCTACAATCCTCTCTTCTTGGATGTTGCTGCTGCGTATCAAACAGCGAATAACGATCTTGTGGACATTGTCAGTGGACAATATGGCGTGCAAGATACTGATTTTTCTCCTGACATGGTGCAATCTGTCATAAGGTCATTGGTCAACAATAATTTGGATCGTCGCTTTGAAGTATCCTCTTTACCCAGAGAGTCTGTCCCGCTGCAGGTTGTTCCTTCAGGTACTGAACAGGTCATTTTTGTATCTGGCCCTTCTCTGGCTTCTTCATATGCTGCTCAACAAATTGCACAGGGTAAGGTGGCTCAGGTCTATGCTCTGGAAGGATTAGATGTCACTCATGTTCGTGTTGCCTCATCTCATGTGGATCCGTTTTTGCCTTCTCTAGTCCAATCTGCTGATGCTGTGGTAATAGTCAATCTGCCATTGCTTCGTGAGCAAGAACAGGCGACTGTTGATGCAATTCGAGCTTTATCTCATGGAGGTGCTATTCTCTTGGACGGCGATGCTGCTGCTCTTCCTGTCTGTGTCAAGAAGGCTGCTCATGCTAGACAAGCTACTATTGTTTCTGTGAGGGACTTTTCTGTATCAGTGACAAAGAAGAGCCTATCTGAAATCCTGGCTCATCCTGACTCAGTGTCCACCACTGCCCCTGACGCGTGGGCTGGTGATCGGCCACAGACTTTGTCTGTAGAGCCCAACGTACTCAAGAGCAACAAGAAACATATGGCCATCTTACCTGTGGAGACACCTTACCTCAAGATGCTGGATCAAGTCTTTGGCTCTCGCTTAGTTATTGCTAATGCATACCATGCTTCCTCCGTGTGGTCTCCTGATATCTCTCATCCTCACGCTGCTTCGCCCGAGTTTGGCTATGGCCGTATTGTCAATCGGTCCCAGGAAAGGTCTCGTCTAGCGGATTTCGTCTCCCAAGTGATCCGTAGCTCATCTCTGCCTTTGGAAGCTGTACGTGTTCTTTCTCTATGGCTCATGCTTGTGAATTCTCGTCAGTCGAGTGTGTCTAAGGTACAAGACGCTGCTGATATGGTGATACGAGTACTATCCTCCATTGCTGGTGAATACCCTGTTGCTCAATCTAT
This sequence comes from Mucor ambiguus, assembly GCA_000950595.1. Taxonomy (NCBI): domain Eukaryota; kingdom Fungi; phylum Mucoromycota; class Mucoromycetes; order Mucorales; family Mucoraceae; genus Mucor; species Mucor ambiguus. The sequence continues at coordinate 139,972 of DF836308.1, read as the reverse complement.
ACTGGACAAGAAGGAGCTGCTCTATACAAGATCACACTGGCTTGTTGGTTCTGACATGTGGGCTTATGATCTCGGTCAATCTGGCCTTCACCACGTCATGACATCGGGTGATAACGTCAATATACTGATTGTTGATACAGCCTCTTACACGAGTCAAACTGAGCGAGAGCAGCAAAAAAAGGATATCGGTCTTTATGCGATGAACTATGGCTCTGTCTATGTTGCCTCTGTTGCTGTCTATGCGTCTTACACAGGTGTGCTGCAGGCTCTGATGGAGGCCGATGCTTATCAGGGTCCTTCGATTGTTCTTGCTTACCTGCCTCAACTATACGATGTGCCTCATCCTCTTGCTACTCTGAAGGAAACCAAGGCTAGCGTCGATACGGGTGCTTGGCCCTTGTATCGCTGGAATCCTGCGTTGGAGGAAGCTGCCGGCCAAGATATGTTCTCTTTGGATTCTCAACGGATCAAGAAATCTCTGGAAGCCTTTTTGGCTAGAGAGAACTATCTGACTCAACTGGTGTCAAGCCACCCTGACATTTCAAATGCCCTTGCCAGTTCATTGGAATCCGTAAGTACATAAATACCATACATTGACCCATTTTACTGACATGCATATCGCAACTTAGGATGTCAAAAAGCGTCATGCTGAGCTCAAGGCTAAGGCTCGTGCTGATTATGCTCGCTTGTTATCAGGTCTGGGTAGTAGCAATGGTCCTCCTCTCGCTGTCCTGTTTGGTTCTGACAATGGCAATGCTGAAGGAGTTGCAAAGAAGATTGCTAGCCGTGCCAAGGCCAGAGGCCTTCAAGTCAAGCTGATGGCCATGGACGACTATGAAGACGTGCAAGAGCTTGCAAACGAAACAAATCTGGTGCTTGTCTGTTCTTCTGCTGGTCAAGGTGAAATGCCTTCGAATGCTCGTGAATTCTGGAAAGCCCTGAATGGGTTGATTGTGGGTGATGTCAGTTTTACTGAACTGAATGTGGCTGTATTTGGTCTGGGCGATAGCCATTACTGGCCCCGTGAAGAAGATGCTATCTTTTACAATCGCCCTGGCAAGCTGTTGGATGCTAAACTCGAGAATTTGGGCGCAACAAGATTGGTTGCTCTGGGTTTGGGTGATGATCAAGACGAAGACGGGTTTGAAACTGCCTTGGGTGTCTGGCAACCTGAACTCTGGAGAGCACTTGGTGTCAAGGATGTCGGCGCCAATGATGAGGAGCCTCCATATACTGACGACCAAATGAAGATTGACTCTAATTATCTGCGTGGCAACATCTCGGCTGAATTGGTGGATGATGCTACAGGCAGCGTATCTGAAATTACTCAAAAGTTAATGAAGTTTCATGGCGCCTATGTCCAGGATGATCGTGATTTGCGTGATGAGCGTAAGAAGCAGGGTTTGGAGAAGGCATACAGCTTCCTTATCCGTGTTCGCACTCCAGGCGGTGTCTCTACTTCGGCTCAATGGCTTGCTATGGATACGCTCTCTACAAAGTACGGTAACAATACCATGAAGCTCACCACGCGTCAAGCTTTTCAGCTTCATGGTGTCCTCAAGAAAAACTTGCGTACGACTGTTCGTCGTATCAACAAGGCTCTTCTCTCTACGCTTGCTGCTTGCGGTGATGTCAATCGTAACATCATGAGCACGGCTGTAACTGAGATTCCAGAGGTACATGCTCAGGTTCAGGAGCTGGTGATTCAGCTATGCGGTCTACTGGCTCCCAAGACGAACGCTTACCATGAAATCTGGCTTGACAACAGTATGGTAGCAGGTCATGCTGTGCAAGACTTTGAGCCTCTCTATGGTCCCTCTTACCTACCTCGAAAGTTCAAGATGGTCATTGCTGTTCCTCCCAATAATGATGTCGACGTGTATGCACATGATCTCGGCTTGATTGCTATTGTCGACCCCAAGACGAAAACGGTGCTTGGTTACAATGTTTTGATTGGTGGTGGTATGGGTCAAACACACGGCAACAAGAAAACCTACCCTCGTCCTGCTTCGCCTATAGGCTACATCCCTGCTGATGCTGTCCTGAAGGTGGCTGAAGCCGTTGTTACTACGCAACGTGATCATGGTGATCGTGTCAATCGCAAGCATGCTCGTTTCAAGTACACAGTAGATGACATGGGCGTGGAGGCGGTCAAGAAGAAGATTGAGGCTCGGAGTGGCGTTACCTTTGAGAAGGAAAGACCCTACACATTCAAGGACAATTATGATCGCTATGGCTGGACTCGCGGTGTCGCTGGTACCTGGAACTTTGGTATGTTTATCGAAAATGGCCGTGTCAAGGATACGCCTGATTTCCTCTGCAAAACTGGGTTAAGAGAGCTGGCTAAATTTCACAAGGGTGAATTTCGACTGACAGCAAATCAACATCTGGTCATTGCCAATGTCCCTGAAGCTGATCTCGAGAAAACCAAAGCACATTTGGCTAAATACAAGCTGGACAACCTCTCCTTCACTGGCATCCGTAAATCCGCTATGGCTTGTGTGGCTCTTCCTACCTGCAGTTTGGCGATGGCAGAATCCGAGCGCTACCTTCCAGAGCTGATCACTCTTCTTGAGCAGACAATGGAGGAGGCCGGCCTTGCTGATGATTCCATTGTGGTTCGTATGACGGGTTGTCCTAATGGCTGTGCTCGCCCTTACTTGGCTGAATTGGCATTTGTGGGTAAAGCGCCTGGCACTTACAACATGTATTTGGGCGGTAACAACAAAGGCGAGCGGCTAAACAAGATCTACCGTGAAAATCTCATGGAACAAGACATCCTGAATGAAGTACGTCCTATGATTAAACGATTTGCTTTGGAGCGAGAAGAAGGTGAATCCTTTGGTGATTGGGTTATTCGTGTTGGCTATGTCAAAAAGACCATTACTGGCTTGGATTTCCACAGCACGGACTAGGTTGGCATCCCTTAGACTTACATGTATCATACCTATTCCTTTTACTATAATAAACCATTATACTCAACTTGATCCATAACATCCACTGTTCAATGTGTATGCCACTCATCCGCCTCGTTCCTCAATTGTATGCACAAAACTCGCTTTATTCGTAGTCTAATGTTGAATTATATATATACATCTATTGCTTTTCATCATTGTGTTGCTCCTGCGATTTCTTTAATTCCTCTGCCTTCAATTTGGCTTCCTCTTTCTTGACTTTCTCCTCCTCTGTGATCTCTGGCAGCCATTCCATCAAGTCGCCCAACCGTTTTACGCCTTGATCATCCACTATGATTTTGCGAATAGCTTCACCCTTCTCCTTGACAAGATCTTCTACCGTTGTTCTACTATCCTTGAACCATCCCAAGTTGTCTGCAATCAGGTGACGGTTTTTACAACCAGGACATTGTATCAACACCACTCCCTTGGTGTAGGAATGCTTAGACATGGTATGATGAGAGCGCTCATTGCAAACTTTGCAGGTAAATCCAATAAGCATCTGGTGTTGCTTGCTATTAACATCAGGCTCTTGTTCCTTGAAGAGAGGCGTTATCGTGTGGAATGCGTGGCTTTGACAGGCTGCGTAGAACGGCTTATGGAATCTTGAACTCTGTTGAGCGATCATGGATGTGGATAACTTTGGTGTCATCAGTACTCGGGAGGAGTGCTTTGTAAATACATTTGATGTGCGCGAAAGAGCTGCTAATGGACTACCAAGACGTTGCAGTGATCTGAGCATTGTTTCTGGATAGAAAGAGGAAAGAGCAGTTGCATATTTGGGTTTTCATCCAATTTATTTGGCGATGAACGTTCTGGAAGTAAATTTCAAATGACGATGATAGGATGTGTGTAGCTCATATGGTAGTGCTGTCAAGCCATGCTCAAGCTTTTCAGCCTTGAGTAATCTTACCAGCATTGTATATCTTGGTAGCTAGGCTAGTCTGAATTCCCTGGTCTGAGAAGATTTAATTTGTTTGGTCAATGAAAGCATTAGACAAATGTGTTTAGTGAAAAGAGAAAAAAAGGCATACATTCAGTGAAGGTTCAATGAGATGTATATGTAATACGATACTTATTGATGGCTATAGAAAATGCTCTTTTGAGAGCCATTTATTAATATGCATTTTTTAAAAATCATTATCTTTTGAGGGATCATAAAATGAAACGAACATCATCAATGCCAAAAGACCACCGGTCATCAGAACAGCGACAAGTATACCAACAGCTTTTTCTTTTTCCATATTGAGATTTGATTTGATTTGCTATGTGAGTCTTGGTGTAGGTCAGTATGTGAGAAGTGATTTGGATGATGAAGGAAGTACTCCTTATAGCCTTTGCTTTTATAGGTTTGAAAACAATGGATTTTTGTTTCCGAGCATCTTACTTAGCTAATAACAAAGCTCATTGTCTAGTCAAATACCATTAAAATTACGAGCATTCATTGTCATGCTTTCTCATTCACTCTAATAACACCAATGATAGCGTTCAACTGTGGCTCTTACTTGAGATTGGACAGTCATCCCTACCCAAACCGAGCAATCCTGTCTCTGTTTATACACACAAACAAATTTGATTCACATCTTTACTCGGTTTATAACCAAGATCTAATATATTAAAATGTTTGAAAGTTAAAAAAAAAACAGTTCCCTAAATACCTTCTAGTAGTACCTGCATAATATTATCCATTTATCTGCCTAATTTGGAACCGGTGTTATAAGCCTTTGCCTTGCGTCCGATGTATATACGCGATAATAACAGCATTAAAACGCCTAGGAGGGAGCCCTTGAATAGTTTACTGTTCACAATGTCTTCACCGCAATCTTTGAACGAAAATCCAGAGCCTCGACGATTCAATCAGCGGTAGCGATCGAGACAACAATAAAAGCACTCGGACATGTAAATATGTCACTCAACATGGCTACAAATGTCTCCTTCAAGGACGAAGATGAAGTTGATGCCGTTGATAGTAAAGCCAATGACAATGATACTGCTAATTCAGTTGAAACTACTACGGTAATTATTAGTGGTCATGCTGAATAAGAGGCTACAGATGATGTTGCCTTACCTCCAACTGCACCTGGCATTCAAAGATACTTTTTAATATATGAGAGGGCAAACATACTGAATAACATATCTGAACTAATGCCTTCCTTCAACTTGGCTTTGAGCAACGTAGTTTAAGCATAAAGATCACATTTTCTGAAGTATGTATTGTTGTACATATTTACTGTTTTAATGGTTACATAACTAACAGATACATTATACTTGTAGCGCTTTCTATTAGCTGTCAAAAGGATATCCATAACCATTAAACAGTTCATAATCATGCAAACTGTCAAATTGCATGATACGAAGATTCAGGGCATGCTGTTTATTGGCTTTGCTAATACGCGTTCAATATAAAATTTGATTGTTTTCTCCAGAAAACAAAAACTCTCCTTCAACCTCAATTCAACTCTCAAGATGTCTTCAGTCATCAGCTTGCTAGATCATCTACCCGGAGCGAAAGATATAAATGCTTTTTGCTTTGAATGTATCAAATGCCTGTTTGACCGAATTATTTATCACTACGAATCATTTAAAAAACAGTTCCTGCTAGAACTTCGACTTATGGAAGCAATTGAACACGAATATTTCGCAGATATGAACAATGTGCAACTCATGGAACCCATCTATTCTTACAAAGATCACAAGTACTCTGACACTATTATGAGAAATGCGCAACTAATCGAACCTGGCTATTGTCACGAAAAGCACGAGCGTTCTGACAGCAATTCGAATATTGAGGACAACACAAACGATGGTAAGGAGGACATGGAGCAAAAGCTTGTTGAGCTCTTGCTGTCTTTAAACTTGAAGGCACCCAATGAAGATACGTTTAAAGCACCCAAAGAAGATACACTCAAAGCACCCAAAGAAGATACACTCAAAGCACCCAAAGAGGATAACACAGAGGTAATGCTCACTGAGCTCCTGTTTTCCTTAAATTTGAAGGCACCTGCTGAGGAGGATGTGAAAGGAGATGAACCTTCTAAAGATGACTTGTCCATAACTGAGATTGCTGCGGCTCTCACCAAGTTGTCTTTGAGAGTGGATTCTCTCGACACCTTTGACAGAGATCTTGCTGTTTTTGGCCGTGATGGGAACATCGTGGTCGAAGACTCCAGCATCTTTTCCTTCTTGGCAAAGGCGTTATCCAGCCAAAGCAGTGAAAGAGAATTGTTGAGACGTTTGCTCTTCCCAGAACAAACCGAGTAAGTGTGAGTCATTAGGCCTCTGCTAATTTATTCTACTTCTAGCATGCCTCAGTTTTTAAGTCTTCTCAATACAAAGTACATACATATTCCACCCTCTTTTACGCAATAAAATTCTCTTTTCTTCGAGTACTACATCTTCATAATCATCGGTGCGTTATTCGTTCATGATATCATATAATATTGCTTACTCGTCTTTAAGCTCTTTTTGAAAATGAAGAAAAAAAACTCCTTTTACAAGCACATGTAATTCTATACGCAAGTTATTGTTGATTTTATTTAGATGTATATATGACAGGGAGGAAGGGGGTGAATTACAGTAAGTGGTAGCTTAATTTGTGGGAATACCAGCATATTCATCAAAGCCTAGAGACAGATTTAAGTTTTGAACTGCTTGAGTAGCAGCACCCTTCAATAAGTTATCAATTGTAGTGGTAATGACAACACGACGGCCATCGGGATGAACATTAAATCCACCAACACGAACGAAATGCTTACCAGCATTATCACGAACAAGAGGTTCGCCAGACTCCAACACCTTGACAAGCTGCTCGCCTTGATAGAACTCCTCAAAAGCAGATTTGATGTCTTGGCTGGACATGGTCTTATTCAAAGGTACATTGACTGTCAAAGCAATACCTTGGAACCAAGAAGCGACATGAGGAATAAAGTTGACAGATGTACCGAGTTGGTAAGACACTTCGCGCTCATGGATGTGATTTGTCAAAGAGTAAGGGATCAAGTTATCCTTCAAGAAAGCTGGGTCATTCTTGGGAGAGGGCTTGGTACCAGCACCAGAGTATCCCGAGACACCAAACACAGTAGGAGCAGAGTGCTTGTCCAGGAAAGGAAGAAGAGGGCGAAGTGACATTTGGGCGCCAGTGGCATAACAACCAGGGTTAGCAACACGAGTGGCACCCTTGAGGTTTTCACGGTTGAATTCAGGAAGACCATAAGTCCATGTGGTATCGAAGCGATGGTCAGCACTCAAATCAACCAAAACCTTCTCAGAAGATTGGCCAGATTTGACATCTTCATTGACTTGCTTGACAAATGGAGTGCAGACACCATTGGGCAAAGCCAGTACCCACGCATCGACTTGTTCTTGAGCCTTGAGATCATCAGGCTTCAAGTTGACATAGGTCAAATCAGCCTTAGTGTAGCCTTCAAGAGGCTTGCCTTCCAATTCACGAGAACTGACATGAGTCAAATTCAAGTTGGGATGAGAGTTAATCAAGTTAATCAACTCGCGGCCAGTATAACCACGAGCACCAATTAAACCAACATTCTTGGGACCAGCGGCACTGGCAAAACCACGGCGAGACATGAATTGAAAGTTGTTGCGACGTAAGGTGCTATAAGAGCGAGCACCAGATGGGACGTTGGCCTTTTGAGAGCTGATGCTGTTGAGGGTTTGCTTGATCTTGTCATTATCAGCAATACCATAAAAGAAGGTAGTGGAGCCATCTTGAGAGTTCTTAAGAGAACCATCAGCACGCTCAAAGTGCCACGAGGGATCGAGGTTACCTTCCTTTGCCTTACCGTCCACACGCCATGTCAAAGTATCGTTATCCTTACGGATGGAGTTCCACAAGTTTTCAGGGACATTGTTCAATACAGCAGTCTTGCTGGTCAAAAGCTTCTCGAGAACAGCAGGCTTGGAGGAATCCTTGGGATCCTTGGTAACAATAGCCAACACTTGTCCAGGCTCATCAGTATAGATTTGGACATCCTTTTGTTGAAGAGAGCGGAGGTAGCTGGCAACAGAGGACTCGCCGGCTTGAATAGAAGCATCCTCAGCCTCCATGATGCGACGAAGCTTATCAGGATCGACCTCATCGAGCTTGTTGTACTTGAACAGCTTGTGACCACGACGAATCAAGGTGCCAGCACCGGAATCAGTGAACAGCTCCTTGTGCAAATGACCAGCAGAGATGATGGCGACAGATGAAGATCTGGGGAGGCCATCCAAAAGCTCCTTACATTGATTGATCTTAAGCTTGGTACCATATCTAACCCAAGGCTCTTTGAGGAGATCCTCGTATTCCTTAACAAGCACATGATATCAGTACTTTCATCTATTATATCTTGTCTTACTCTGTCCTACCTCATCAAGGTTGATAACATCAATCTTTTTACCGGTGACACCATGGTAGAGACCATTCTTCTCATTCAAGAAAACAATTTTCAAAGGTTCCAAAACAGTAGCCAATTCAGCAGCAGCTACATCGGCATTAACGTTCAAAATTTGACCTGTGGGTGTTTCAGCGAGAGAGGTCAAAATGGGGAGTGCGCCAGCACGAATAGACGACTCGATAACTTCCTTGTTGACACCAGTGATCTTTCCGACATAACCATACTTTTCTTTGTCAAGGTAATCAGCAACGAATACGCCTCCGGGAATGGGTCGAGCACGAGTGCCATGACGTTCAAGGGCATCTACAAGCTTCAAATTCTCGGCCATGAACACCTTGCGGGCAATTTCCAGTGTTTGGGGATCAGTAATACGGATGCCTTCCTCGTATTGAGGCTCCACCTTTGCGTCTTCGAGCAAGCGGTTCAATTGAGGTCCGGCGCCATGAAGAACAATAGGGTAGAGACCTACTCTGTTCAAGAAAGTCAAAGCAGATGCAAGTGTTTCGAGCTCATCTGTTAAAACAGCGCCTCCAACCTTGATCACAGCAAACTTTTGGGATTCAACAGACGAGAAATGGCGAAGATACTGCTCAACTTCTTTGCGAGAACCAATGTTGTATAAAAGCTTGGTAATGGTTTCCTATGAGTGAGACATATTGCGTTAATTTTATCCATTCTGGTGAAATGCCTCTGATGATCTGGACCTGAAATCGAAGGCGGATAGATCATCTTATCAATCTATACATTACCTTTTCAGCAGTTGCACTAGCATTTGTGTATTGACGTCTCTGGTTCAACTGTTGTCCAGGAACAAGAGCAAGAGGTCTAACTGTAGTAGTAGCTACAGTTCTCTGGGCAAGACGAGAGATGTTGCCGGAGATTGTTGATTTTCGAGCAATGGAAAGCATACTGATTTGATTCTTGGAGTTCTTTTTGAAGGAAAAAGATCAAAGGAGAAATATAAAAAAAACCAAAGAATCAACCCAAACGGAATTAAAGAAGAGAGAAAAGAGGAAAGGCTCGACGTTGTTGGTTTCTTAAATGCCGTCAACAAACTGGCAATCCAATGCCATGAAAAGGCTTCGTGACGTTTATCGGAGTTGCCTAATGCAGGTTCACGATGACTCACAAACCTGTTGATAACGCCTGTCAGAACTAGGTTCAGAATCATGTCCATGTAAACAGGCTACATTGTTTCTTGAGCCTTTCGAATTTTCACTACGACTTGGAAACTGACTGTATTATAGAAACTATTACTGTTTAATTGAAGAAATGAAAATGTATTTACCGTATATTTAGCTTTGGCCTCATCAAATGTTGGCTCGTATCCAAATTTCGATGAGAGTTTATGATCGAAATGAGGGGGTTTATCGTAAAAGAATGCTTGAGCAAATTCATGATCAAGACATTGGAAGCAGTGTAAAGCTTCTGCATGATTTATTCCAATACTAGCCTAAGGGACGCAATACGTTTTCCTGCTACTATAAGATTGAAATTGTGGGGCAAAAATGATCAGATAAAGATTTTACCCAATCCCAAATAATACAAGTGAGCCTTCGCGTGTGTAACCACTGTGTCACTGGACGTATCGAATTAAAGCATCGTGTCAGGCTACTGGCACGTATGAGAACCGATGGGGCCACCTTGCATCTCTTAAATGTGATCTAAGAGGTGCTGGTAGAAAAACGATTCAGATTCTCTGCACGTAAGATTGTAATTTAAGACCTTTGAGTATTAGGAAATGCATTTTATGTCCAATTTTCCTTGCTAGAAAAGTAGACTGCCCTGACTAAAAGCCGAAACCGTCAGCTATTATATCCATTGCGCTGGGATCAACAGTGAGTTGAATTTCAAACGCCCATACCTGCATATTTGTATTCTCCAAAGATGGCAATATCCTCATTTCAGAAACTTAATTAACTGTCAGTGCTACATTTTTTAGCTTCTGCTTGACCTCTCATATTATCATCCTATTTGGCCTGCCACTATTTGTATTAAAGCATTAAAATATGATTCAAATATTCCAGATCGGCAGTCGGAGTTATGCAATGTCAAAAAATTCAGGGGTAATGAAATCAATGAACATGCCTTCATTCGACTCGAACTATTTCATATTTACTTGAATCAATGACATGAACTGTCTCATGTTATATGAATTTGGCTGTTACAATGGCCAAAAAATGGTTTTGTACAAAGTTCAGAGCTAAGCATTGGTCACAAGCAGGGTAACAAATACACACTGCCATCAATCTTGTAGAGGTCTTGAGAAATTCGGCCACACGTATGAGTATAAAGGGAGGAAAAAATTTACAATTGCACAGGTCAACCACTTTGTTCAATTTGGCACGCATCAGCAATGTTGTTTCAAGTTTCGTTATTTGAAATATCAGTGGCCTGGGGTGCGAAAAGATGTCGGTTAAACAAATGTAGATTATCGCACAAACCGCAGTCTGAGCTTAATTTGATGATAATCTAAAATCTTTCTTCATGCATCGTTATCCATCTCCAGCAACTTTGCAGACGGTTGCAGACTCGTTCGTCAAACATTGCGAAATTAAGCTTTGGAATCCAATATTATAGCAGCATAGATCAACGTAGACTGTGCAAGAGGCTTTCAAATGTGATTCATGTTTACATATTGAGATGTTCGTGAGAAAGATGCTTTGTTTATAGTCACAAAACTTTAGAACTATCGAACTTATAGCGTACCTTGGTGTCCTGCGACTATTCAATGCGTCCAATGAGATGTGTTCATCTTTTGATGCTTCTTAATATGGAAGTGGCCATCTAAAGTTTTTCCCTGTATTTAACGTCTGTCAATTCAACCTTTAATTGTTTTCCTCTCTTTAATACATTTATTCTTTACACAGTTCATAATGGTTGATAAGTAAGTTGGACAAACCATGGAAGAATGTCGCATTCGACGCTAACCAACGCGAAACATTGCAGGAAGATTCTCTTGCTCGGATCAGGTTTCGTTGCCGCCCCTTGTGTCGAATATCTCGTTCGCAAGCCCGAGAATAAGGTCACCATCGGTAAGCATGAAACGTGTACAAAGTATGTCGCGTCAATGTGATGACTGACTCAGATTGTATGTTGTAGCCAGTAGAAGACTTGAAAATGCTCAAGCTTTGGCCAAGCAATTTCCTGGTACTATTGCTGTTTCTTGTGATATCAACAACGAAGCAGAAATCGAAAAGTTGGTTGCTGAGCATGATGTCTCCATCAGGTTTGTTACAATCAATATATTGGGTATATCCAGGCGTTGACCAGAATAACTTTGATAGTTTGATCCCTTACATTTACCATGCTTTGGTTATCAAGGCTGCTGTCAAGCACAAGAAGCATGTTGTCACAACTTCTTATGTCTCTCCTGCTATGATGGAATATGATCAAGCGTAAGTTATTTTCTGATAATCTTAATATCGACTCCAAATGGAGTTAGACGACAAACAAAGATGTATCTTGTTCTCATTCATCTTAAATTAGTGCTAAAGATGCTGGTATCACGGTTATGAATGAAATTGGTCTTGATCCTGGAATTGATCATCTCTATGCTGTCAAGACCATTGAGGAAGTTCACAAGGAGGGTGGCAAGGTAAGCATAATATTTTAAATGTTTCTTTTTTTGGAAGAATACAATGAGATTAAACTTAATTACGCATCCTGTAGCTCAAGGAGTTCATTTCCTTCTGTGGTGGTCTTCCTGCTCCTGAAGACTCCAACAACCCTTTCGGTTACAAGTTCTCTTGGTCCGCTCGTGGTGTCTTATTGGCTTTGAAGAACACTGCTAAATATCTTGAAAAGGGTAAGGTTGTTGAGGTCTCTGGTACCGCTCTCATGGACTCAGCAAAGAAGTTGAATACTGGTTATCCTGGTTTCGCTTTCGTTGGTTACGGTAACCGTGATTCCACCCCTTATGATAAGCGTTATAACATCCCCGAAGCTGAGACTATCATCCGTGGTACTATGCGTTATGATGGTTTCTGTCAATTTGTCAAGGCTCTTGTCATTCTTGGCTTCTTGAGCGAAGAAGAGGAAGCCCACTTCGCTGCTGATGCTCAAGATATCACTTGGAGCCAAGTTATTGCCAAGACTGTTGGTATCAACGATACATCTGCCGAAGCTTTGCAAGCTGCTATCATTGCCAAGTGTGATCTTGACAACAACGACCAAAAGGATCAAATCTTGGATGGTATGCGTTGGTTAGGATTCTTTTCCAACACCAATGTCCATCGCCGTGGCTCATTGCTCGATACCTTCTGTGCCACTCTTGAAGACAAGATGCAATACAGTGAAAATGAGCGTGATTTGGTCTTTTTACAACATCGTTTCGAAATTGAACTCAAGGATGGTTCTCGCCAAACTCGTACTTCTACTTTGGTTGAATACGGTAAGGTCGGTGGCTATTCTGCTATGGCAAAGACTGTTGGTGTTCCTTGTGGTATCGCTACTCAACTTGTCTTGGACGGCAAGTTGACCGCTACTGGTGTTCTTGCTCCCATGACCAACGAAATCAATGAGCCCATCATTGAATTGTTGGAGCAAGAAGGTATTGGTATGGTTGAAAGAATCTTGTAAAAATAGTTGTATAAATAATAAATTTTGAGAAATTATGATAAATGATTTTTGATTAAGTTTGTCGGTCCCAAGCGAGTTGATGTTATTCGAGCTGCTGGAGGTTGAGGAGCATATTAGATAGGTGATACTATCTTGAAATTTGAAAGCAGCATAAGTTTATTATATACCAATTGTACAATACTCTTATTTAGCAACGGCCTTCTTATGAGCTTCCAACAGCGTCCATTGCTTCTGATCTAATAAGCATGGAATCACGTTTGCTTGACGGCAGCAGCAAAAATAGGTTCATTCCCCGATCAACATTTTCTCACTCGAAATGGAAATTGTCGACCAATTTGCGACTTGCTCGATCTATTTTGAAGATTCTACTATATGAATGGTGATTATCACCCCGTGATTTCTAATGCTACCTTAAAGTAATTTTTAAGGCGCATTTAATGGTAGTTAATATAAGAGGTGTTTTGAATAAACTTGTTCAGTAGTATTAGAAAATATAAAATAAGGTTTATGGCCAAAATGCTAAGATTT
>DF836308.1:103927-118018 GCA_000950595.1 Mucor ambiguus | reverse complement strand
AGTATATCTTTTCAAAAAAAAAAAAAAAAGGTTCAGTCAGTATATCTATAGTAGATCATATACAGAAGGTCAGATGTGCATATACTTAAAAGCCTCACATTGTGTTTAAACTTGTCTGTTGATTTTCATGCAAATCTTGTTGCTTTCTAATTCAGGCATTCTACCAAAGAATGGATGAAAGAGGTGGAGGTGAACGGGATGGAATTTGACAATCTTAGCCATCTCAGTTTCAAATTGTGGGCTTTTGACAGCCAAGGTGTTGAGACGGCGACCAACGGTTAAAGGTTATTTTGGTTATCAATGAATGGTTGTCATCACATATGCTAATCCAAACTTTAGTCATAGCGATAACAACATATCTACGTAATCTGCAAAGTCGATCTCACTTGAAATATCCTGGTAAATATGATTTCAGCATACAGTGAGAGTTGCTTTATATCATCGACATCAGCTTTCATTGGATAACTCAAGTTTTAGCGAGCATGGAGTGTTCCATGGTATGTGCATGTGATTTATTCTTTAACTTTGGGGCTTTGCTTTATTTGTGCCACAGGTACATGATAAGATGTGTAACGAAATTCTATAAAAATTGCTTGTTGGGTTGCTCCTTGATAAGACATACAATCAAGTACTTCAGCAATGACTAATGCAAATATTTCCAGAGTGAAATTTTGGGGCTTCTTCGAATATACAAAAATGTCAAGATAGAAACCCTTGGCCCACGCGTTATCATTTAATGTATCTGATATCAATACTGCTGTATGTTTATGTATAAACAAACGGTCGATTTCGGAAATCACTGATTCGCAATATATGTTATCCGTCTGTTGTAAAAAAGAAAAAAAAAATGAAATCTAGTCTAATATAAAATTCAAGTCTTGATTAAGGATACATGGGTGAGCTGCTTTCTCTTTCTCTCTCTCTCTCTCTCTCTCTCTCTCTCTCTCTCTCTTTCTTTTATGAAACCCCTTTTTCTGCTCTTCTACAGCGTATATTTTATTGCTGTAATTTGATCTTGTATCACTCTAGGTTTTCCCGTATTTCGCCTGAATTTCGGTTGCAGATTGTAATATGATTTCATCTTGTCATTGACGATTTCATGCTACTGGAAAGCTGCCCCGTTTTTATAAAACAGATGTATATCAAGACGGAAATTGGCTTATTTAATAAGCCAGAAATTACCAACTATACCAAGATACAATAATCATCTTTGAGAGAGAAGATCTCTTCATAATCGACATGGATACAAGCGGAAGCCTTTATGGCTTGCTGCTTTTGAATCTACATCAGCACGTTCAACAGTGCGTCTAGATCAAGCGACAGATGTATGGGATGTTTCGCATACATTACTCAATACTGCCTGATTGCCATCCGAAAAGTGGGTAAACCATCTACAACATCAAAATAGGTACTCAATACACTGCTGTAAAGAGATACTCGGTATTGGGCCATATTGTTTTGGTAAGTTTAGGGTGTATATGCACACCTAGAGATTTGGTTCAGTCTGTTATGGTTTATCATCAATTCATGCCATTGCGAAAACCAATGGAAGTATAGAATCGGTTAAAGGAAAAGGCCATTGAAGGATAAAGGTTTGTTGCTGTTCTAGAAGGTCGTTTACTTTTCGACGAATAAAATCATACTCGGTCGAATTATCGCATGCTCTGAAATTCCGAAGCAGCAATTACAACTAAATTAAGAAGTATGTTTGCATGTCTAACTTCGTACCATTAACAGGCTTACTTTGAAGGCAAGGCTCTCAGTTGTAAGGATGAATCAAATTGAACAAAGGGATGTGTTACTGATGTAAGACAAGAGATGAAAATGGTATTAAACATAGCTTTTGAGAATATTTTGAGATGCATGATTTCTGTTCAGAAGCAGCTCTAGAATTGTTGACTGTATTCAAATTCATATACACTTCTGATGGTGCTATCTCCATATTGCTTTTTCACCTGAAGTCTGAAGTAATTTCCAATTATTTGAATGATGGGTCCTGTTGAAAACATTAAAATGTGCAATTTAAGGTTAAATTCTAATATCAGTTTTGGGTCCATTGATTCTTGAGCACATAACCCTGATTACATCTCATGCAAGATTGCAAAGACTCAAAAATTGCACAGGCATCAGCTACAGAAAGCTGCACAATGAAGTACGATTTGTCATTTGTGAGGCCAGTTTATGGCCATTCTTTAGCCAAATGTCGTTTCATTTGCGCTGTTCCATCCGTCTAAATACAACACAGCTGCCTGATCTGATGCAACAGAATGACATTCCGGGACGAATTTGAAAAGAGCAGAACCGCTTAGAGTATAAACGGGAATCTGATTTATACAGTGGCTTGTTCCAAATTTGACAGATTCGTATAACACAGATGGATATTTGTAGCACAAGAGTAGATCTCCCTCTTCTTCGCAACAGGTAAATTATAAAATATCCATCTTGTGCATCCATCCATCTTATTTCACTACTCATGTTCATCCATCCATCCATCACATCACTTTTCCCTTGTTGAATGGATTGAAATGAATCAAGGCATCATGCTTTAATGAATCGTTTAATACTATGGATACGACGACACTCATTTTGGCCCCTTCATTTCATCAACTAACATTCTAACCGTATCACCATTAGAATTTTTTTGTGCATCTTCTAATATGGTCAGAGTTTCCGTCTTGAACGATTGTTTGAACAACATCAACAACGCTGAGAAGCGTGGAAAGAGACAAGTCATGATCCGTCCTTCTTCCAAGGTCATTGTCAAGTTCTTGTCTGTCATGCAAAAGCACGGTAAGTTGTAGCTACTTTTTCAAAGGATTTGAAATCATTTCGGTTTTGGGGGCATACATACATATACATTTCCCCGCAGTATAACTAGTTGGTGTTTGCTTATTACCACGAGCATCAACCTTTAAATCTGCGGTAGAATAACTTCATTCTCTTACACTTGCTCAACTGGTTACCGTGTTGAGTATTGTTTATAGAACAGATACATTTCATGATTTCAAATCCTTTTGGAAATTTTCTTTCTCGACTGATTTACTCATCTTTTATCTTCAACTTTAGGTTACATTGGTGAATTCGAGGAGATCGATGATCACCGTTCCGGCAAGATTGTTATCCAACTCAATGGTCGTATCAACAAGTGTGGTGTCATCTCTCCCCGTTTCAACATCAAGCTCCCCGAGCTCGAAAAGTGGACCGCTAACTTGTTGCCTGCCCGTCAATTCGGTTACCTTATCTTGACCACCTCTGCTGGTATCATGGATCATGAAGAGGCCCGTGCTAAGCACGCCGGTGGTAAGATCCTCGGTTTCTTCTACTAAGCTACTCCTTTCCGTTTTTGTTTTGACTCATAAATAAAAACTGAGGTATCATAGACTTCCATCTGCTTTCATAAAGGCAATTGCATCACTATTTTGAATGTACTATTGTGAGTTGATTAGCCTGACAAGCCATGTTGATGATCAGTAGGTGTAAAATTTGAAATTATGGTAAACAGCTCAATAGGGTTTGCATCCGGATGAGCATTTTTTGCAAGAGCTTCATTTGTGAGATGGTAGAAGTAAATACAATAATAACCGGACTGACCTACAGTACTTTTTGGCTTGCAATGGTATTTTCATCATGAGCTTCCAAAAGCCTTGGCCAGCCAGCCACCAAAATTAGTTCAAATTCCGATATACATTTTTTCTCTCAAGATGGAATTTTTGATCAATTTGAAACTTGTTTGAACTATTTTGCGGAATACGACTATTTGAAATGTGTTGATTATCTCATGCTCCCTTAAGCTTTATTAAAGTGCTTTTCAAGACGCATTCAGCGGTGGTACTTATAGCTAGTGTTTTCAACAAACTTATCGAGCAATATTAGAAAATATGAAATGGGATTTACGGCCAAAATGCCGAGATGTTTCATATAAAGGTCTCACAAAAGTGAACTCAGGGGTTACTTTGGGCCGAGAGTAAAGCTTTGCTTTGTTATGTACTTTAGTAAAAGTCTTCATTTTTATGGTTAAAAACGCGATCGTTTGATTTTCGATGAAAACCATGAGGTATCCCTCATGCTTTTTGATGGATTTTTGGTAATGTTTTTTTGTCCCCAAAAAATTGGGTAAAAGGTGTCAGGAAACAAGCGCTAAATGAAAGCAGTCGTTTGGCATTACTCTGACGTTCCGAAATAGCTTTCGAAGCGAGTAATCACAGCCCAAATGTGCTCAAATTTCACTGCGATTAGCATACTTTTGAATAGTACGTAGTAATGCCACTATTCTGCCTGCCCGTATATAGATTTTTTACTGCTATATGAACGAGAAGCATTAAAGAGTTAATACATGTGTTCTATAGAGGGATTTTGAATGATATTATAAGGCATAATTTTGGATCGTTTTGCAAATTCCAGGCAGAAATCTGCTTTCAAATACAACAATAGTGCGTTCTCATGTCGAGAAGTCAAGCGTTGAAAGCATTTACCCCTTAATTTGAGACTGTGAGCCATCTCAAGCAGGCTCTTTTGCGTTGTCGATTGATATATAACACTTAATTACTGTTCAAGGTGTATTAATTGTGTTAGGCTAATGATGTTTCCCAAACCATGCAATTACCTGGTTCTCAAGCATTATCAGAGGCTTCCCAATAAATCTTGTTGCATATATCCTCCCTCTTTTTCTAATTGTAGACGCATATTGTCTTCGATACAATGATGTAATTTTAGCATGATTAGTAGATCAACAAACAAGATATGCCATGCCTGCCTCTGTCAATTACGTATCTCTTCTTTAGTAATCCTGTCTACTTTAATTGGATGCAGATCATTCCCAAGCCCAGCGGCCCTTCTATTCAATATTTCACGTTTTGCATACGTATCATGATAGCGTCACTGATCAATGTTTATTGGTTGTCTTATGTTTTCTACAACACAGAGGAAAAAGGTACACAAGCGTAGGTCATGATATGTCAGGTGCTAACTTTGAGAGTTTGCGATTGGATCAAATACTAGCACATTGGGAACCATGATAGCAACCAAGAGGGCAAATTTGTTGATTTCTGTTGCTGAGATTGTTGCTGTTTATATGTATCTGTTGAAAGATCTGTTATACTGCTGTCCACACTGCCACAGTCATCTTGATTTTCATCTTCCATTCTGCAGGATGAAGGCTGGTAGCCTCTTTCCCTTAGTAATTGATGTGTCCAGAGCAAGTAAAGGCCCTCGTCGTCATCATTTGGGCTTATTGTAGATGGTTTTGTTGATGTAGATGCAGTTTGCATGTAATTAAAGTCTAGATTGTCAAATGGTACCATTGAGTCACATTGCACCACTTGTAACATGGTCGAATTATTACACACACATACCAGATGATGAAGATGAGAATACGGAGCCATACTGTGGATGCGCTGTATACGGTAATCTAGGTGAATAGGTGTTGGTATCTAATGAGCTGTCGTCTTTTTATGTGGGCGGATCATGTTAGAACAATTGTTATCAATTGCGAATTTCAATTTACCTATTGATTCTTTAGAGTCATTGACTAGGAATGAGAGTGCAGACGATGATGGTGTTGGAGGTAGTTCTGGCTGGTAGTGTCTTTGTGATGAATAGTGATGAGACAAGATTGGCTATACAGGAAAGGGCTCAATTGACTGATTTGCATACTAAAGACACTTAAGACTCACCTTCTTCTCATCGTCTTGGTACAATGAAGGCGATGTATGAGAATGCTGGATGATATTATACGACATGATGTGTGAAAAGAGAAAATAGATAACGCAATCAAAAAATGAAAAAGAGACGCAATTGATAGCCTTTGCTATCTATTTATACGCATTTTCTTAAAGAGTTTGTTGTAATCATGACAATAATTTATAACCACCGATAGAACACAAGGAGAAGTGTCGGTTTATTAAATTCGCAGATGATACAAAAAAAGCACAACATCTCTACTTGGTATGATTCAATTTGTAAAAGCGAGTAGCATTTGCAACAAACAATTTATCCTTGTCCTCCTCTATCCAGTCCTTGATAATATCGCATAGTATTTCCAGCCACTGCTGCCACTTCAATTCATATTTCGATAGCTCACACACAGGCCAATCACCGCCAAACATTAATCTGTCAATACCAAACGTATCCCTGGCCACCTGGATAAATGGTTTCAGCCATTGTGCTACTTGGGCCAGCGTTTTATGGTCGTCCACTTTGAACTCGGTAATGAGGCCTGATACCTTGCAGTGGACATTGTCTAGTCTACTCAGATCGTACATTTGCTCTTTCCAAAATTCAAACCTCGTATCTCCCGGTTGACTATCGCAAGGCGGCTTCCCCATGTGGTCAAGTACAAATTGGACACGAGGACACTGTGCTACAAGCGATTTCAAAGGAGGAAACTGTTCAGGAGAATCGTTGCAATTGATGTTCAAGTCAAAACTCAGATTATACGATTCTAGAAGCTGGACACCTCGAACAAAGTCGCCATGTAGCACCCGCTGAGGATCTTTGGTGGGATCCTGGATCAAGTAACGCACACCTTTTAATCTGCTGTTGGTGATACGCATTAACGTACGCAGGTAGCCGTCTACATGATCACCTTGATGAACAGGTGCAAATGCTACGATGCCACCAATACCTCCAAACACCTCGGTCGATTGCAATTGCTCCGCGTACTGTGTGATCCAATCTGCTTCCACCAGACCGTGATAGCAATCCACATCAGTTTCCACATAAACGGCTTTCTTCACTTGCACTTTCTTCACTTGTTCAGAGTATTCGGTTGCGTCTTTGCGCGTATCGAATGCGCTATCTCTCACCCAGGACACGTTAACTTTATCAGGGTGCCAGAAATGAACATGTGCATCGATAATAGATGTAGGAATAGGTCCCATTTTTGTGAGCAAGCGTAAGAAAACAAAGAGCAGTTTTTTTTAGAGACAAAGCTAGTTTTATATAAACACCTGCATTGTGCTACTCTGCAATGGAAGTTTTCCTGCTCATAGCGTTGCTTTTCCTGCGCATTTAGGGAAGATATGCACCATTTTTTTCCGAGGATGTTCACACACTAAAAGCATTAATGACCTCCAGCAACTCGTTTTGTGGGAAATTTCCAAGAGCCCTTCCTTGTTTGATCCTGTATTTGTTTGGCAGTGATGTTTGTTTGATTCATTGATCAACACTACACCCTGACATTCTGATGTATGATGTTAGAGGCACGAAATTCAGCCGGTCATAAGCGGTGGTGTTGAGCATTAAGCAGCATGTGTATCTATTCTCATAGAGTATTTGACGAGAGAATTCTTCTGGTATAATGTACCTCATTTTGGTCTCACAGAAAAACTATCCAACAAGGCCTGAGCTTTAGATCAAGCTGTGAACTACCAAGTGACAATCAACACTTGCATCTAACCAACCAAAAATTCTGCAAGTCTAATAAGCATTTGCTTTTTAATAAGGGACTTTTGATGAGTATCTCTTTTGGAGAGAAAGAGAGTTTATCGATGGTTACTTTGCTGTGTTCTATCTACAAGATATCACATCTCATTGCGGATGCTAGTTACTCTTTGGGCTTCATTACGCCAGCTTGATTTCCGCATGGTTTGATTGCGCCATCTTTTCTCATTCAAGAACATCTCTGATGTATCCAAGGACTCGCTTGAAAGTTTATCCTATACAGCATGCAAGCATAGAAGCAATGATATCCAGGTACCAGATGAATCAATGACGATTTACGGTGACTGGCAATGATCAAGACGCGCAAGCGTTCTGTGGATTATAATGATGCTTTGTATTGCAATTCGTTCTACCTGCTCTTTAATCAAAAACAATTTATATAATGGTATAGAGCAGCACCATGGTTGGATAACTCGCACCATCACTCACACAGTTATGCTCATTTAGGCTCTCCGTATTGCACCCGAATCACATCCAGAAAAAGCTATCAGTACCTTGAGTACTACTCATTCAGAATTCGGTGGACATGATACATTCCGTTATGGTACTCGTTCCATCAAGACTGAGGTCTTGCCCGGTCATCCTCTTGAAAGCAGATTAAACCAAGTACGTATGCTATTCAGATGATACACTGAGAGATACACTGACGATGGATTGAACAGTGGGATGAGACACAATGGGAATTAAAGCTGAATTTGGCGCGTCAAGCTTATGGCATGCATGCGCCTGTAAAGATGATGATGGAAAAGAGTATAGTTGAAAAGGTAGTAGCTGCAGAGCTATGGAACATACTTTGCTGTGGATACTGATGAGCGAGTGCTTCTTTTTTTCTTAGCGTCAACGTATGCCTGTTCTCCCCTCCTCCAACATGCATTTAGATATTTTGATGGGCAAGGACGAGACCATTGATTACGAAGATTTTCTCAATGGTAAGAATACATGCTTGCAGTCATGGCATATTTTTACTAACGCACTTTATCAGATCCTGCCATGTCGGTGGATTCTTTGGATATACATGCAACTATGGAGCACAAATTGAACTTGAGAGTATAAGATGTAGCTATTCAAAGAATAAATATTTCATTGAAATGTAAACATTGGCTTTATTTCTTTGCATCATCAACAGAACACAAGAGCACTCTAGCATCCACCAGTTGATTTTCCTCCACTCTCATAGTGACAACACCATCATGACGACTAAGAATCTTGACCTCAGTTTTCATGGACTCAATCGACAACAGAGGCGTGTTCTTCTTAACGACAGTACCGCTTGGAGCAAGCACCTTGAGCACACGGCAGGGCATAGAAGAGGTGTATGGCGTTACTCTGTCATCTTCAGCAGCAGCAGACTTACTCTTGAGACGATCCAATTTGGCCAGTTCAACCTGATGGCCACGGACGAAATCATGCACAAAGATCGACTTTTCATTGACGTCCTTGACATCCTCAGCAATGTAAAAGTGTTGTTGTGCGCCATCTATTTCATGTAAAAAGAAGTGAGTAAAGTGGAAGGGGAATGTGGATTGCACACAGCAGACTGTTACCAATGGTACAACGCAATAATCCCTTGCAGCCGTGAATGCCTCTGGGACCAGCAACTTCCTTGCCTAGATCATTCTCAAATAGAATAATGTCAATGGGCAATTCAGTAACATCTTCGCCTGCTTTGGAAGACTCCTTGGTTAAGACATGTGCCTTGAACACATGTCTCTTGTCATTTCCGGGTTGGCCCAAGTAATCGTATTGAATTTGTAGCTCTTGGCCGTGATTGACAGCGAAATCAATGCGCTTGTTGCGCCATTTCACGTTACGCCAGCCAGCTTGGATGTTTTTCAAGTGAACTTGTTGGCTACGACGAATCGTCCAGTCAAACAAAAGAGCGGCTACCATGCTGTTCTTGACATCATTGATATGGGGAGCAGGAAAGAGGCGTTCTTTTTCTTGTTGGATGAAATTCGTATCAAATGTGCCAGACTGGAAGCGAGGATTATTCATGATACTGATCAGGAACTTTTGGTTAGTCGTGACGCCCACAATAACAGTTCTAGCCAGAACAGCGCTCATGCGACGGACAGCTTCAGCGCGAGTAGGGGCATGAACAATGACCTTGGCCACCATGGAGTCATAAAAGATGGATATTTCAGAGCCGTCTTCCACACCCGTATCGAAGCGAACTCCAGGAATGTATTTGGCCGCATCAGCAGGGCTCCATTTGTGAATGACGCCTGTTCTAGGGCCAAAGTCATTGTCAGGATCCTCAGCACACAATCTTACTTCAATAGCATGTCCCTTGTACTGGATGTTGTCCAGCACACCAAGTTCTTTCAGATTGGCACCTTGGGCAACGAGTAGCTGCAACTCGACGAGATCCAAGCCAGAAATAGCTTCCGTGATGGGGTGCTCCACTTGGAGGCGAGTGTTTAATTCCAAAAAGTAGAATTTCTTGGTGTGCTCATCCTGAATTTAGATGGGTTAATACGGCACTCTTATCAGGAACACTAACACAGCATAGTTACCAAGATGAACTCTGCAGTACCAGCACCAACATAGCCCAGCTTGCGACCCAGCTCGACAGCTGCAGTTGTCATAGCTACACGAAGTTCTGCATCTACGGCAGGAGAGGGTGTTTCCTAATTGGATTTTCAAATGAGTTCCCATTTTGGGGTTAAAACAAATGACAAAAATCATGAAATGTGGGGAAAATCTATCTACCTCTACCACTTTTTGATGTCTTCTTTGCACTGAACAATCACGCTCATTGATATGATAGACATTGCCGTACTTGTCACCAAAGATTTGGATCTGGAATCAGAAAAGAATGAGGCAACGTGAGTGATGTAAGGTTGGTTGCCACTTTATATATATATATATATATACCTCAACATGGCGAATACTTTCAAAATACTTTTCTATCAACAGCTGATCAGAGCCAAATGCACGCAAAGATTCACCTTGAGCAGCTTCAATTTCTTCCTTCAATCTGATATCATTGTCAGTAAGGAGCAATGTTATGTGTCAGCCTACATATAAATACGCACTTGCTGGTTTCATAAACTGCTCGCATGCCTTTACCACCACCGCCAGCACTAGCTTTCAAAAGCACAGGGAATTCTGCATTTTAAATAGAATAGAATTAATGCAAAAATTCAGACCCTCAACTCGCATTACATACCAATTCTCTTGGCTTCACTCTCCAAACGGTCAACTGATTGGTCTTTGCCATTGTAACCTGGAATCAAAGGAATTGATGATGCATTTTCTGTAATGAATACTTTGGCTGCAATCTTATCACCAATGACACGAATATTGTCAGGCAAAGGGCCAATGAAATTGATGCCAGCATTGATCACCTTGTCGGCAAAATCAGCATTTTCAGACAGGAAACCATAGCCTGGATGAAGAGCATCTGCTCCACACCTCTTTGCAACAGCAATAATTTTGTCTCCGTTCAGGTACGATTCTGATGCAATTGAAGAACCGATGTGATATGCTTCATCAGCCATCTTTACAAAAGGAGCATTCTCATCACTGATATCATTGAATTGATTAGACCGTAGGTCGTTACGTGCTATCTTTATTTTACCTGTCAGAATAAACGGCAACAGTGGCGATACCCAGTCTTCTACAGGTACGAATGACTCGACAAGCAATCTCACCACGATTTGCAATGAGAACTTTATAAATAGGCGTTGTAATAGACATGATGTTGTACGATTAAATGTGATAGGTTTCGACTATTATTACTCGAAAGAAAGCAAAAGATGATAAAGATACAAAAGATGAAGAGAGAGAGAAAAAAAGAGCTACTTTATTTCGTTTCAACTGTGCTATGTATTATGTGTGTGTGAATTCCATGCTGAGTAAAACGAATTGTCATTGACAAATGCGTGAAAAAGGAAACTACTATTCCCCACACAAACTATTCGGCACATGAAAGTCCAAGGTGTAAATTTTACTCGTACTAAGCACAAATGAGCGTATAAGTGTCAAGTTTTTGGCTATGCGCATAAATAATATATACTTGCCTTTTTAGCAATCATACCCTCTGGAGGCTTGATCTCGGTCTTTTTGGCCCCAATTTCAGCCCAGTTGGTAGAAAGACATGTACCATTACTCTCGACAAAACTCTTCATCATGGCTCGTTGTGTATCAGGGTCTGCGTCTTTGTAGATTTGCTGGAATAACGCGTTCAATGCTTGTTCTCCTTCCGGTTTCTCCTCTTCAACCTCTTTGGTAAGTTTGTTCCAGTCCTTCTTGGGTTTGGCAATGGATGATGTTTGTGCCACTATTCAGGAAAACATGTGTTAAATCCGCACCTTCATTTTGAGACAATCCATCATGCTTACTAGTAGTTCCCTGATCATCGTCGCTTTCCAATGCTCCCCACATAATACCAGACATGGCCTTTTTCAACTTGATCTCAATCTTTGTTGACAAGATCTTGTAGGTACATTCTTTGGGAATCACGTTATGCGCGAGTGGATCAAGCTCGAGGGAATAATTAGATCCGTTGGGTAATTTAACACTCAATGACAACTGGATATAATTATTAGATTAGTTGCATCACTGATTACTTGATCACTTACTGAACTCTCAAAAAAGTTGAGGTCCACATGTTCGGATTTAACTTGCTTTAAGAAGACTTCGATAGTGACAAATGTATCGTTTTGAAACCATTCATGTCTAAAGAAAGAGGTCATTACACTCCTTTGGGTCCTCAAGTAATACTAAACTCATACCTTCCGGCTGCTTTAGGTGCAATGGGTGCAGCAGCGGCAGGAGGAGGATTGACAGCCTCTGGCTTCTCTTCTGTCTTGGGTAACTTTTCGGTATTCTTTCTCAGCCATGTCACCAATGTCTTTTCATTGGGATTCAACTCTTTGGATTGCTCAAGGTGTTTCTGTGCTTCGGTGAATCGATTCAAGCGATGTAAAGTGATACTATATCAATGAGGTCAATGATTTGACATCAAATCACGCTTGCATAAATATGGTCTTACCCAAGTTGCAAATGAGCTCTGGCCAATAAACTACGAGAGCCTTGCTTCAACAACTCCAAAGCTCTGTTGCCATCTTCCAAAGCACATTCCAGATGATTCAACTTTTGATGAACTTGGCATCTATTGTACGTATACATCGAGTCAATTGCAGCTCCCGTATGCTAGCCACATCTTTCATTGTATACCTCTTTATAAGAAATTCTGCATTTTCAGGCTCCAATGCCACTAAATCTGTGAACAAGCTCAATGCCTCGTCGTAATCATCGTCAAAGAAAGCATCATTGGCCTTAGCAAACAAATCTGCTGTCGTTTTTGTTGCTTCTGAAACGTTCATTTTGAATAGTTGATGTGATGGAAAGTAAAAGAAATCAATAGAAACCACATTTTTCAGGATGCATTTTATTGTGCTTCTTCCTGTGACTTGTGAGGGAGACAGTGCTTCAGATCAGTGATAGATAATGTAGTGGATGAAATCAATTACGCAAGCACAGAGATTTGCCAAAAGTGCTGCATTGAGGAACGAATTACTTTTGAATGCTATCATGTAAGCAACCTGCAGGCACACTGTGGCGATTGAGGCAGCTTACTATGGTCCATGGCTTATTGTCGATGCAATTTAATTACAGTAGTCGTGCGATATAACGGTGCTCAAAATCTTTAGAAAAGCACCTTTATATCGAAATTACCGTTAAATCAACTGTAATGAATATGGTATCAAAACAATCAGCATTAAGTAATACAGTACAGATAATGCTAATACTGGCAAAGAGATTGCGGTAATACCGGTATAAAAAACTATTTGATGTTCAAATTGTGATACTTATTTCCAAGTTTAGAAAAAACTCGCTTAATAAAAGTGTAATTCTTTGACAGATTCAATTCTCATCTTGTATTTTGACATAACAGGGTCCTTGACATAGCACACAATACTGTCTTTCGGTAGGAGAGCTGTGCACTGGTCATAAAAAAAATGTGCAAAAATAAAATGCGCGTCAAATGCTACTACCATTGATAGGGATGTTGCAAATTCTATTGAGACAAGCTTATTTTGCAGATATTCTGAGAATTCTGGTAGTAAAACTGCACCACTATAATCTTGCTTGGTACTTAAGTGTGCATTACGACTTACGTCTTCTGCTGGACGGCAAAGGAGTAAGTTATGACCAAATTGTTTTGTGTTGAGCCCTTAGCATGTTGCTTGAGCTCAGGAACGTTCGGATCATGATCTACAACAACATTGTCATTCAGTTTGTCGATAATAGTGTGCTATATATACTAGATAGGTGTTCATGGAAAAAGTCTGTCCTTATAATAAAGTAGTGTATATGACACCTTCTTAGCTGAGCTGATCATCGGATTCTTCATGATCGATATTGGATATACAGAAATCGATGTATTGAATCTTTAGCTGCGAGAAGTAATAGTTGATCAAGCGATAATAGTTTGTATATAACGTGTTATCACATTGATTAATAAACAGAGGAACAGTTTTATTATCTAACTAATTTACAAGTCTTTGTTGTTTATTATATTTATTGAAACTATCTATATTGCATCCTTACTTCTCGGATACAACTTGGCCAGTAAAGATACTTCAGTTCACTTTATTACACCTGTCAGTTTGACAATAAACCAAATATTTATCAAGTTGA
>DF836308.1:51371-62128 GCA_000950595.1 Mucor ambiguus | reverse complement strand
CACGATCGTTTGATTTTCGATGAAAAGTATGAGGGGTACCTCATGCTTTTTGATGGATTTTTGATGATGTTTTTTTTGTCCTCCAAAAGTTGAGCGAAGGTGTCAGTAAGTTAGCGCTAGATAAAAGCAATTGTTTGGTGCTATTCTGAAGGTCTAAAACAGCTTCTAGCGTGAGAAATCATGTCTCAAATGTGTTCACATTTCACTGTATTTTGCAGTTAAAGGTAAGACAACATCATCTGATCAATAACTTCTTGTTCGGCATGGCCATTAACGACTTTAGCTTCAACTGTATTGGCAGTACCATTGTTATTGGCTTTACTATCAACGGCACCACCTTCATTTTCGTTTTTGAAGGAGTCATTTGCAGCAATGTCGAGTAAAATATTTGCATGGCCGAGTACTTTTATTGTTGTTTCGATTGCTACCGTTGACTGGATCATCGAGTCTCTGAACTATCGCTCGAAAAAAGCAGCGAAGACATTATGATCATTAAACCACTCAAGGGGTCCCTCCTATATGCTTTAATACAATCACTGTTGCGTATATGAAGCGGACGCAAGGTAAAGGCTTATAGTTCTTCTGGTTCCCAATTTGGGCTGTCAAAGTGAGGTTTTAAGGGCAGTTGCGATCTTCCATGGTAATAGCGCAAAGAATAATAAGTTACGGGATCAAAAACGCTATGGCCTAGGCAATCCTCGAAAATTAGCTGGATACACTACTTTACAACTCGTAGCTTTTTTTTAAAACTGTAAAAATTGGGTTTAGCCCTGGAACGGTGAAATAGACACCATAAGTTTTTAGTAGATCTGAAATATAAATGAGAAATAAGATATGTCTTGTGGTAATGAGGAGTGTGCGATTATTATCTTTATACCAATATACTACTATTTTATCGATCAAGGCAGAATTGCGATTTCTATGCTCTGTCTGTTGTGTTTGTTACCAAATTTGACCAACAACTTTGACTAGATCAAATATACGTTTTTCCAATTTTAGAATGAGGCTTTTCGTTACGATTTTCTTTTTTAAAATCTAAACATAAAATATATTAACAAGGAAAGAAAATTCTAGATTGGAATATTTTTAACAGGGACAATGCCTGATAGCAAGGATTTGCCTAGAATCATGGGAGCAGCGACAAGGCCAATAAATAATAAAAACATGCTATAGAACATAATACCATAGCAGATTGCAACCCGCTTTCTCTCTCTGCGTTGCTTTGCTGTCCAGATGTGGGCTCTGATTTGCTTGGAAGGTCGAAGCCAAAACAGCATCAAAGAATGAGCGGTATTGATGTAGGGGATAATGATAAACAGGGAAAGGAAGAAAAGGATGATATGGCCCAACAAGAAATCCGTGGAAAATTCAGTCATTTCAATGATTTTACAAATAAACTCACGGCCAGGCTGTGTGATGACTACAAAAGAAAGCAGAGATGAGTATATATCATTTACGGGTGCGTCAAAGACATCAGCTTACCATGCCATCCAAGCTGTGGAAGAGTAATATAAACAATGTTTAGCATTCACATCATGACTCGAGCAGCGTATATTCAACTTACCCCACGGCCATACCACTTGCCAGTCCACCAGCCTCTGTTGGTTTCATCTTGCTTGAACTCTCTTGTCAAGCAGCAAACAGTCAGTAACTTGAGAACAAAGCGTTGGATGGCTACCATAGCAACCACACCAAGTACCACATTGGCTAGCTTCCAATCTTCCAACAAAAAGAAGACTTCAAAGATGATAATCACGCAAATGACAGACCAGGCATGAGCCAAAGCAGCCATGAGAGAGCCGAATTTTACCAACCAGATACTGAGGATAGAGCCAATACCTACAGACATGCCAAAGAAGATCATTAAGCCAACAATGTTGAGAATAATAGGGGCAAATGCCATGACACCAATACGGATCAAAGGACTGGGTCCAGTAGCAGGGAGTGTAGCGTCAGTAGAGTCGAAGCTCTTGACAAACGTATAGGGAATGATACACAGCAGCGCATAGAAGAAAGGCAGGATGACCTCACTGACAAAGATGGCACCAAGACCAGCACGAGGCATATCGACAATCTTGCTGGTGGCTTCTGTTGGCTTACTGCGCTTGTAACCTGTAATACGCGCTCTTGAGGCACGTGTATGACTGATCCATGAATTGGCGTGTGTTTTGGAGTTGCCTCGAGAAAGCCAGCGAATGAATTCCTTGTAGTCGACTAAAAAGTCGATAGGAGAGAACTGATTTGGGTTAAAGACAAATGGAGATACAATCAGAGCGACCACAGTAAACCAAAAATAGATCAAATGCGGGAT
The DNA here is from genome assembly GCA_000950595.1 of Mucor ambiguus. Classification (NCBI taxonomy): domain Eukaryota; kingdom Fungi; phylum Mucoromycota; class Mucoromycetes; order Mucorales; family Mucoraceae; genus Mucor; species Mucor ambiguus. The sequence continues at coordinate 59,817 of DF836308.1, read as the reverse complement.
CCAGTAAGCGATGGAAGCAAACAGCATGATGACCAGATTCCGAGCGCCAATATAGATACTGGGGCCCGTAAATCGCGAATACAAGGTAGAGAAGGGAATACGAGATGTAGCAAAGCCACGACCTGTACCGATATACTGAGCGCCACCGTAGACGAGATTCTCCAGCACAGAGTTGGTGTAGATTTGGGTTACAAAGATCTCAAACAGAGGTGAAAGCGACATAAAGTGTCTTCCCATACGAGTCAGACTTCTCCAAAAACCTCTTTCGGTCAGTTCTTGCAAGAAAAGCGGTAAGAAAGCAGCAAAGAATACCACAAAGATGGACAGAATACAACGCTTGACCCAGTCAAAGATGGGCACCAAGTTGTAGCAGCCTGCTGGTATCAAGGGGGCCTCAGGTGGCGCATCCGCATTGTATTCACAAATGGTCAATGTAGCACCCATAGCACTGATAAACAAGATGGCCAGCATAAACATTTGCACAGACATCATGATGAAGATGTTGTTAATGTGGAAGCCAGGATGAGCGTAGTAAAAGGTCAAGAAGCGATCCAGAGGCAGTTGCGTACCAATATAGTAGTATTCTCTTGACAGCATTTGCTCGCCCATACCCGTACCAATCTTGGTGGTAAAGTTCAAGATGGATCCAAAGCCTAAATCACGCCCTTTACCGCACTGAAAGTACTCTGTGTGCTTGATACGGCCGCCTCGAGTGAAAGCGTTCATACCGGCATAAATGTCCTCATTCAAATGCAACCCCTTTTGCGCCTTGGAGACACCACCACGCGTATTCATGAAGATGGCGTTCAGGAAATCAGGATGACCGTAATGCAGCTTACCACCAATCTTGGCCATGATACGTTGCGTCAAAGTACCAAAGGTCTGTTCCTTACCAGCAGCGACATCACCAAGGACACCCACGTTCTCGGAGAAAATGTACTCACGAGCACCCACAATGGCGACAGGGGATCGATTGGACTGAGGATAGGCAGCAGAGTAAGGCGATATTTGCGAGGGCTCCAGCGTTTCGAATTCACCCAAGACGTTACGGATCTTGAGGCACTCTTCCAGGTAGTTGTCTTGGTTGGCATCGACCAGCTGAAGAAACTCACCACGGTAAAAGATGATGGCGTGGTTCTGGTTATCAGATTTACCGTCACCCAAAATGGGATTACCAGGCAAACGCACTCTGAAGCGAGGCTTTCGTTTGCCGTTCTCTGTCACCTCACAGGTGCCGTCAATCAAGGCAGAAAAGTAGGTGATGTCGCCAGATTCAGACACCTCTTCATCTATGTAGGCTACCTGCAGATCAGGAAACGCCTTGAACAAGAATTCGGCGTCTTCAGCTTCACTGGCGTTGAACTTGGCGTATCGTTGCATAGCAACCAAAAACTTGAATTTGCGTCGAGATAGCTTATCCAGATCGTGGTCCAGGCCTTCCTTATCATCGCCGTACATTTGCACTGTCTCGGGATTTTCAACGCGATACAGCAATTTGATGGCCTTGCGATAGTTCATGAAACCAGACACAGTGCGGTACAGTGTTTGCGCCCTGAGGGAAGCCCAGATACGGGTGCGCAGTTGGTACTCTGGCTTGGATGACTTGAAACCAATGCAGTAAAATGGCAGATCATCAATATTACTCTTGGCCAGATCCTTTTCCAGTGTAGCAGCAACCGACAGCTCAGAGTCACTTTTGGAGCTTGGGTCCAGGCTACGTCTATCATCGTCATCCACCAGCATCTTGGTGTCCTTGACAAAGTTCTCCCATTCAACAGCGTGCAGTTGCTTCAGGTATTCCAGCAGTGTCACTCGCGTACTTGTGTCTTCCTCTCTGATAATTTCACGAAGGCTGAGAAGGATCTTTTCTCCGTAATGAGGCTAACATTGTGTTTTAGTCTTAAACGGAGTAGTTCAAAATATGAGTACGAGGGGGGAGGACTTACGGTAAGCACAGTGAATGTGGGCATACATTCCACTGGATGTGGTGGTGGCATAGGCGTCGTCAAACTCTGAGCAAAGAAGTGGATGCGACGCTCTGCTTCACCGCTCTGAGGGAAGTACTCTGTCTTGAACGAAGTGTCTTCTTGAGAGACAAAAAAAGTGGGCGCCTTGAGCGTACGGTTGCCGTCCATCGGGTTGATTTCCTATAATCCGTCTTTAGTATAAATAATGTGTGCATGCGATACAAAACTCACCTGTTGGTACAACATGCGCTGGGCATGATCCACGGTGATCAAATGCTCGCGGTACATGGTAATTACGATAGCATTCCAGATTTGAGAACAGAGCACCTTGGGCTTGTACTTGACTTGGATGTCAGGTGTCGCCAGCAACTTGACAAAGATACGCTTGGGCAGGTTGGAAAAGATATTTCTCCATGGAGACCAAATCGAAATACCCAGATAGAAGGATCTAGACACAGAGAATACAGTATTCCAGATAATGTACCACAAGTATGTATCCAGGAAATAGAGCACCATATCCATCAAAAACATGATAAAGATGGTAATGCGAGGCATCTGTTCACAAAGCATGGTACCAATAAGCGCATCATTGCAGTTGGTAATCGTCATGGTACTGATCACCTTGAGCGGATCCTTGAACGAAAGAGCCAAGAAAAAGTAGGATTCCAGCAGTTTACAGGCAAACACGCAGACCCAGAGACAGATGGACATAATGCGGTCGATGCGCTTGAGGGAGGGGAAGTTGGCAGTAAAGTGCTCGTTGGCTAGTTCTTGGCGCGTGTGCTGAGATGCTCGCATAAAGAGACGAGAGGACGGTACAATTGACAGAAACAGAGTCGTGGCTACACTGACGAGCAGCTGGATGATGGACACTAGCTTTGCGATGGAGCTGGTTCTATCCATAATGACACAGTAGTAAGAGGGGCCCGCATTGATGATCATGAGCACAACCAAGAAGCCAATTCTGCGCAGCACGTATTTTGAGTTGTGCCAGCTTGTAGGCAGATAGGCCAGCTCAGCGCAAGACCCAGTGAGCACCAGCAAACAGGCCACCACGCCGCCCAATGCCACAATCGAGATCTGCACCGCCACTTCCTCTTTCGCCACATCTTTGTCGGCACTGAGATACAGCGAATACGCATTGGCCATGATATAGTACCAGAAAGTGACAATATGGATTACCCACACCCGAGAAAAGTTGATGGAAGCGTGCATCCAAGTGCGCTTTTCGAGATAGGTCTTTTTGAAGGTCTTTTCCCAGTCTACATTTTTCAGTGCATTGTAGCGTTCATGCGGTGGTAATTTACCGAGCGTATGCTCCTTCCCCGCCGAAACCAAAATTTTGTCGTAAAAGGTCGAGTGCCAAAAGAACTGATTCACATCATCGTAGCCCACCACTTGGTTATGATCTCTCTCTCGTTTGGCGTATTTTCCGTTGCTCAGCACGTAGATTTGATCGCGAAAATAGTTGTACAGAGGCGACACCACGTTGTCCAGATAAGCGCCTTCTTCGGCATCCGGTGCAGTGTCAGCGGTGGATTCATGACAGTAGAAATCAGATGCCATTTTGTAGATGAAGCAGAGCGCCTCGGGTGTAAATCTGACAGGTGCAGCTTCTCCCCATAAACAAAGATACAGGGCAAGGTCACGGGCCTTTTCAGCGTTTGACAAGTTGCGCATGCGTAATGACCACTTTTCTTGCATACGAAGCAGCTGTTCCTGCTCATCACCAATATCGATAGCCACCTGCTTTTCTTGCTCGGTTTGGTCATATGTGTCCATTTGAGAGGCAAAGTACCATTTGCGATAGTTTGCATTCTCACCGCCAATGTAGTCAGCATGCAACGAGTCAAGTGCCAACTGAGGCGATAAACGTGATGCTCTGGAATCCAGCATGACCTTCAAGTGCTCGCTCATGTTTCGCATGCTGTCTTGTTGAAACCCAAATTTGTGTTTCATGGCCAAAAAGATGTCGTCGAGCTGCTTAAAGGTGAAGGGGATGGCGTCTTCGGGCCCCCATGCAGGGTAAGGTGAGTCCTCGGTAGCATAGCCCGTCAGCATGTTGAGGTTGGCTGGAGGCTTGATGGTGCCATGCGAGCTTTGGATAGACGCCTGCGATTCATTGGAGAGTCCCTTGTTGCCCTTGTATTTGCGACTCTCGAGCAATGCCATCATGGAATCGGCTGAGGAAGCATAGCGCATGTATCTGCCGTCGTCTCCATCCGTGAGAGCAGCTAAGACGTCTACGTCAAATATATCGTTGTTTTGAGGCACTGAAGAGGAGCTGGATATTGATACAGGTGTAGATGAAGGTGCTGGTGCTGATACATACTGTGGCGGAAACTCACTCTTCTTTTTTTGGTGTTGTCTATGCTTTTCTTTCAGTTGTCGTATTTGACCTAAATTTCACACAAACTTTAATTAAACTCAAATACATAAACATTCCAATGTATTATTTACCTTCTGAAGCGGATATGGGCGGTAAAATAGGTGAGGAAGTGTTGGAAGGAATTGAATCCGATCGTGAAGCCAGCGAAGAGGCATCGCTCATCTTGGACTTGATAATGCTGGATGACAGAGAATCACTGCTCTCGTTCATGGCAGGGTTCATCACGAGATTGGGTGGCTGTCCTGCAATACTGCAGCAATGAGGAGGTTTAGCATGTCAAACAGGTTACGGAATATATAGCTTACTTTGCATAATAAGCACGAATTTCTGGGAAATCCTGGTGATTGTTGGTGCTTTTAGATGAAGGCTGGCTTTTTGGCGCATTTTTGTGCTTATGGGTATGTCGAATATCGGGTAGTGAAGCTTTACTCGAGGAAATATCTACAGATGAGGTGGATTCACTGAGTCCAAGTACAGGTGCTGAGTCGGAAGATCTCTCTGTATTCACCAATGCATTCAAAGGCGACTTGTCCTTTTTAGAGAAAGATGAATCCTCCTCCATTTGGTTGCTTTGTTACGGAATAAAGAAAGAGAGAGAGAGAGAGAAGGAAGAGGTGAAAATGATGAATATTCCCTCAATACGATGCCAACGCTTTGTATTAAACAAACAGAACAGAAAATAACAAGTAGGGAAAATGTACAGTTGCATTTAAAACGATTTGACAAATAACGATAAATTAGATTTCAATGAGGTATGTTGTATGAATTGTATTTGTTTGAATTTTCATGCACTGAAAGATTTTTTTTTAATATAGACGTACAGTGATTATCCATACACAATCTAAAATGCATCTTGGAAATTGAGTTGGGTCCTAAACTTACAATAGGAAATGGCATACTATGATAAGCATAGAATCAAGACTAGCATGTTCTGTATGTTTTTTCCATGTCGATTAATAGCCGAAGATTCTTCCTATCAATTTTCTGGATAATCACTTTTAGATGTGTGTGTGCGTGTTTATAAGGGCGGAAGTTATGACAATAACTAATCGATCAAACAAATCTTCGTATTTTATTTTATTTTATGTGTGGAATCTGACGAAAATCGTCGATCTTACATTTAACGAGGTTTTTGTCGTAAAAACGTGCGCTTTGATTCGCATTGACAACATCAAGCAAAATTTAAATACAGATGTTTAGCTAGGGAGCTAGGGGGATGGATCGCTGAATTCACACCTGGATTCACTGGCACAATGAGGACCAAGTTACTTCCCTTCATTCTGCAAGTTTTTTCTTGCGTCATTCGGACGTTGAGTACGAGCGATCAGGGCTGTGATCCATCAGAATCACCACTGGCAAGCGGCATTTACAGATAGAAGGTGACACTATTTGAAGATACATGGATTGTTGGATTAAATTAGAGTCTTTAAACAATGCTTGCCTCTTAGATCTATGAGCGAAAAGGACCAGATTTGCTATTTTTACCGACACTACCTCTCGCTCCTCATTTATCGACTAAAATGACAGCAATATCTGGCAGTTTTTGAGTCCCAATATCTCCAGTTCTAGGCGCTTCTAGGCATCCAGAGCAACCCCAAATAGTTGCCCTCCATTCGTAGTTATTTCCTATCATTGTATCTCAATTATTTTTGGTCGATAAAAAATCGATGATTTCTATCACTTTTTCATGAGGTATGGTAAGGCCAAATTTTAGGAAACAGTCAATCGTGTTTTTGGAGCAAAAAATGGACATTTTTATTAAGCCATGTGCTTCTATAAAATAGTCGTAAGAATGCAATGCTTCATATAAACTTCTTTTTTTGGCAATTTGCTAATCGAGTTTTTGAGTTTTTGACTAAAGAAGCATATTTCGATTTTCTAGCCCTACGACTTATTTTACCACAAAAAGTATTGTAATAGTACCACTATATACTGCATAAATCAATGCTTATTTTAAAATCAGTAATAAGCTATCTGCGTTAAATATACCAGTTTCTGAGTAATCCTCATTCGAAAGATTTTTCTTGTCATTTCCATTCGATTTAGAAATCAACAGCTGCTGCTGGAACAATGATATTTCAATCTCCGATAGAATGGAAATATACCCTGGTTTGCCAAATCGACCCCTATAATCTCAACAAGCCACTAGTGTTATAACTCAAACTCCAGCATGAGAGCATTAATTCTCTTTTTTTTTCCCATATTCTTCCTTCATAGTTTTCAAAATTATGTTTCGCAGAACAGCATTAAGATTTCAAAAGACTGCGTCAGCAGCATTGAAGAGAAATTATGCTAGTGAGACGCCTAATTCCTCTGCTCACAAGTTGGCTGAAGAAGCTTTAGCCCAAAAGACAGGTACTGCTACCAAGAGCAGAGCTACACTTCCCAAGGGTGATAAGAAGCCTACTAAAGCCAAGGGAGAAAAGAACAATAACTACAAGGAGATCGCTTTAGCTGCTGGCGCCATCACTGGTCTTGGTCTCGGTGGATTGTTTTATTATGGTATGTGAAAAGTTGGTTATATACTTGTAACATGTCAAACTGAACTATGTTCTGTCTCTCTTTCCCATTTTAGGCCGCCCCTTTGAGGATGGTAGACCTGACAAGGTATATTGCAGTGCACAGCTATAGATTGAAGTCAAGGAATGGGTATCAGATGCGGTGGATATTAATGCAAATTCATGCGTAGTATGTCGAGGAAAATGCTCTTTCTGCTGCCTACAAGCGTTGTGTTGATCGTTTCAATGAATTCCAACAGGTAAGACCGATGAAGATGGACTGTTTGGTTGTATGAGATTTTGACACATTATGCCAAACATTGAAAAATAGGGAATGAATGAACCCATGTGGGATAAGCTTCTTCCTGAGCCTTTGCCCGAGCCATATCGTCGTGCCTACACTTTGGTTATCAATTTGGACGAGACTTTAGTCTACTCCACCTGGGATGTAAGTTATTATGAGTGAGAGAAGATACAGAGGTTGTCTTGGGGAACTAAGCAGTGATTATAGAAAGAACACGGTTGGCGTCATGCAAAGAGACCTGGTGTCGATTATTTCCTCTCATACCTTTCGCAATTTTATGAAATTGTCATCTTTACCTCTCAATCATCCATGAATGCCATGCCACTTTTAGATAAGCTCGATCCTTACCAATACGCCATGTACAGACTCTATCGTGAAGCCACTCGTTATGTTGATGGAAAATACGTCAAGGATCTGTCACATTTGAACCGTGATTTGAGCAAGGTGATCATTATGGACTCCAACCCTGATTCGTTCAGCTTGCAACCAGAGAATGGTATTGCATTGAAGCCTTGGAAGGGAGAAGTCAAAGATCAAGGTCTTTTGGAATACATTCCATTTTTGGAAGGTAAGCAACAGAGATAATGTCGATGCAGGGAAATCCTTATTTATAGTTTATTTGTGTGTGCTTGTTAGCTGTTGCTTTGACCACTCCTGAGGATATTCGACCTGTATTGAAGAGTTTTGAAGGACAATATATTCCTATTGAATGGGCTAAACGTGAGCAAGAAATGAACAAGATGCATAGATTACAGTGGGAACAGGAGCAAGCCAAGAAAAAGACATCTCGTAATCTGGGATCTCTTTTGGGCGGTGGAGGATCTGCTGCTGCTCAAGTGGAGGGACCACCACCTACCTATTTAGAACAGATGAGAAAGCATGTCAGAGAAACATTCGCATCTGAATTCGAACAGCAAAAGAAGAGCCAAGAAGAAGCCATGGCACAAGACATGGAGAGACAGATGGAAATGATGAAGGAGATGAAGATGTCTGTTTGGGACTTGATGACACAAGCAGCCTCTGGCCAACCTTTAGCACCTCCCCCACCTCCATCTGCCGAAGAACAAAAGTAGATACTACCATGAATAATAAAAACTTGTAGATTCCTTTTTTTTTTCTTTGACGTAACATGTGATGTACCTTATTGCATGCAAAAAGGCATATGACGAGAAGAACGGAATAGTCTCCGTCTCTTTTGAGCCTAATGTAACACAATCATCTACGCCTTGTAATCACCATGAAAATCATCAACTTTAAATTGTGTTGTTAAGCATCAGGTGCTAAAACG
>DF836308.1:34793-44903 GCA_000950595.1 Mucor ambiguus | reverse complement strand
GCTGCTGCTGCTGCTGCTGCTGCTGCTGCTGCTGCTAGTGCATCGGATCATGCTGGCACTGGCAGGCTCGTGCGAAGAGTGTCTGGCACATCCCGATATGGCTATTACAGCCATCCATACGTTGGCTATGGCGATATGAACCAAACAACCAGCTACAATGGGGGGTATCCCAATTACCATTATCAGCAACCACAGCAACGAATGCCCTCACATGAAACGCTTTTATCTGCTCGTCAACATTCCTCTGTAACTTATAGTCTACCTGCTACTGCCACAACTACCAATCAATCTTGTCTAAATAACTTCTCAAACAACACAAACAACAATAATGTGTATTCTTTAAATAACTCAATGCATCACCAGCAACAGCCATTCTATTCTCATCGTCAATCTTGCCCAGACTTGACTAGTATCGCTACTCATTCTGAAACAAATATGCTTTCAAATTTTAATACGGCCTCTGCAGCAGCAGCAGCATCCGTATCTTGTCCCAACGCCTACAATACCACACCATCACTCTACATGAACGAATCATCTTCTGCCGCTTCGACCAAATTCATCTCATCCGGTTCTACATCACCATGTCCAGTCAAGGGGAGATCATCTCAACAACCGGTTGTTTATTTTGATACGACCAAAGATGTTGGTGTTACCCATTCTGATGTTGGTCTTACCACCACCACTGCTACGACCGGTGTAAATAGTCATGGTTTACCCGCCGGTTTGCCTTCTCCCGTGCTGTCCTCAAGCACTTCACCTTCTTCTTCTTCGCAACATCTGTCGGTGGCAGATCCACTCTCCATGGTAACACAACAACACCCTTCACCCGTGACAACAACATCTGTAGCAACATCTGTTACCCCTGGGACTAGATTGGCACCATCTTATTTCTCATTGGTATCGACATCATCTCCTTCAGATGCGGCAACTTCCAAAGAGAAGTGTCTTACTTCGCCATCTTCACCACTGGTCATGACAGGTAAACCAGAAATAAACCATTGGCTTAGTATGCAATACTGATTGTGCCACTGTAGGTTTATAGATATGCCCTTTTTTTTCTGCCATTTTATACATTAGCCCTCCCCCTTTTTTTTCAAATCAAAAAAATATATGCTCATCATTCAATAAAAACTATCTTTATTATCATCAACAGCAGCAGCGATCGTTTCTAGAAGATAAACCTTATCAAGCACAAACAAACAGTCTTCAAATTGTCCAAACCGAGTCCTTCTTTTGAGCCCAAGCCTGCAGCAAGCACAGTAAAGCATAGCCATCTGTCGGCTCAAATGGCTTATGAAACGACTCTAGAATACCTTCTGTAGGATTTGGATTCAATAGTTCCTCTACTGTCAATACAATGACTTTGGTCCTACATTAATGTGTGAAGCATGCCATCAGTTATTTTGTATTAATTAAAAAAAACACTGACACACACCTTGCTCGTGATAAAGCTACATTCCACCGTCTAAAGTCGCGTAAAAACTCGTTGTTTCTTGATTTCTTGTTATTCGTGCACGAGAAACAGGCAATGATTAATTCACATTCCTGTCCTTGCATTTTTTCTACGGTATCTACAGGAATCACTGAGCTTGACAGGCTGTCGAGTTTCCTTTTGATGGCAATGCGCTGCTGATGGTGCGGCGTAACAACCATGACACTGGGCTTGTGTCTGGTATTGGTGTCTAGATAGGCAGACACTAGTTGCTGGACAATGTTGGCTTCATTCTCAACTGCACTGGCGGCAGCAGATGGTTGCTGGAGCTTGATAAGTGATATTGATTTCAATGGGTCTAATATAGCCTGAATCATACTAGCATGATGGTGCTGCTGTGGCCTTGTCCAATCAAGTTGTAGCTTGGTTTCTGGGAATCTCGACGTGTAATCAGGGCCGTAGATTTGTTGAAAGAAGCTATTGAGTTCGTTGTTCTATGCGAGCATGTATCAGCCTATGCGTCCATCACTTTACTCACATGCACTCACCATACGCCAGTTATCTTTGAGTTGAAGGGTATTTGGCCCAAAGTCATGCAATGCGCCTTTCTGCAAGAGGAACTCCCGGGTGGGGATTGCATGGTTTTCACGAGTGCGCATCAAACACTGCTGAATGGAACCATACAATAACGGATCATCTCTAGAGGATGGAATGTCCGAGTAGTTATTTTTAATAATGGGTCCTAGTTGCTATAATCCAAGGCAGCGCGTAACGTTAGAATGTGTGTATGTACAGTATGGTGCATTGCATGATGAAGGTTACCATGTGATCTCCTGCAACGATTAGCTTTCCATTGGGTTTGGAGAGACAGGCTATTGCTAAAATAGCATCCGAAACCAGCAGCTATGTACAAGCTGATTGTTAGCAATCTACGCTAAAAGAATAGCCCAGTAGCGATCGTCTTACCTGGGTGCTCTCATCGAGAATCATGATATCACATCCCTTTTGCTTGAACCGCTTCCAATTGTTTCTGATACGGTCCCATCCCCACACAGTGGCGCCCACAACGTAAATCTTGACGGGCGTCGTCTTCTTAAGCTTGTTGATAGTCTTGATCGAGTCCTTCCATTCGACGCACATAATGTTGCTGTCTTCCAATGCCCCGCCGCTGTCCTTGTTTACATACATGATGGAAAACAAATCGCTCAACCCGCGCTGCTGTTGCACCTTTTCGATGCGTTTCAGTAGATTCACGATAGCATCACGTGTAAACGCAGTAACTCCAATCATTAATTCTTTGTCTTTGTTTGCTTGCTGATCACTGAAGCATTTGATGTACCAGTTGATAAACAAAGCCAAGAATTCTGTCTTTCCAGATCCCTGTTAGCGAGGGGCTGTATTTAGTGCGTGTGCGTGTGCATCTTTCATGTGCAACTTACAGGTGGTCCCCATACGATCTGTAAGCGTCGCTCAAAGATACTGGCAGAAATGTCCTTTTGCGATGGAGACATGGCGAACTCATCTAGAAGCTGCTGTGCGCGTGTATTGTTGCTCAGGTCAATGTGGTCGCAGTAAGTCGGGTTCTTCAAGGACCATGCATTGGGATCTTGTACAAGCTGCATGACATCAGTCAGCCCCTCCTCATCTTGGTCTTTATCCAGGTTTCTGAGCGTTTCAGTGCATCGGTCCACAGTAAAGTCGGTGTATCGCTTATACAGCCTCCATCGACGGACGCCTTTCTTCAAGTTGTAGGAATGAACAACAATCTGGTTGGGACGCACAGCCTTGATATCAACACACCGGATAAACTTCTTTTGAAAGGTGCCTACATGCAACCACTTGAGAGACCTGCTTCCAGACTGAAGGTTGAAGCACGTTACTTACCTGCTGTCTTGTACTGCAAATCGGGGTACACAATTGTTTCTATAATGCCGTCTCTGTCATCAGGCACCAAGATGTACTGCTTGAACTTGTCCATCTTTAGGCTGTCCATCTTTTGCTGCACATGAGGGCCGTTCAGCATGGGGCTCACGGAGAAGGTGTGATCATAGTCAAAGTCTGTGCCTACGCCGTACTCATATTCCAGTATCAGGCCTCCTAGTGTTGTTTCGTTGACGCTAACGTGGTGCTCTAGCTTCGACAAATCTCGGATGCGATCCATGCGCACCTCATCGCACGATTTGATGCATTCCAGCTGCTTAAAGAACACCAGCTTGGCTAGTATTTGGTTGTTGAATTTCTTGAGTGTGGGCCACTTGAACGGCTTACATTTGAGAGGGAACAAGTCGGTGCCTGAAGCTTGCATGTACTCGATTGCCAAACGCCAATACGTCGACATGATCTCCTGCAGCCATGTGAAACGCTTTGAAACTAAGCGCTCAGTCGCACAAGCCATGTCGTTTCCTGGTGTCGTCTTCCAGTGCGTATAGATTTGGTTGAGATCGAGTCCGCTCAAGACTCCCACTAGCTCATCGTCTTTTTGCTCATGAGTATGGCTCGACATCCATTCCACGGCATCAGAGAGCCCATAATAGCCCGAGACACCCAAAGCAATGTTTTGTTGCAGTAACTGTTCAATACTGGTGAATCGACCTACAGCGCTTGTCTTTGGTAAATCATCCATATCAGGAAATTCCACAATGCCCGGTAAGCCCAGCAGCTGAGTGTCTTGGAACAGAATAACTAAGCATTGCATGGCTTCTGAGATGACCTTGTTCTTGTCGTCCTCTTGAAGGCTCACAAGTTCCTCATTTCCGTGTATCACCACATTGTACAGAAATCGCTGGATTTGCTTCTTTTCTTGGCCATCATACACATAGAATAAGCATCTGGAGCTTTGCTGGTCCATGTACTGCAGTACTTGAGTCAGATCAGTGATAAACTTCTCTGCAAATTTGGCGTACACAACCAACTCGTCTTGCAAATGCTCCTGATAGTCGGTAGTAAGATAGTATTCGGACACTGGTTGAGTGTTGTGTACATCTATCGCTTGAATGCCATATACAAATGGACGCTCAGAATAGGTGTCCATCTGAAGATATATATAGACAGCACAGTCGATCGCTTGAGCAGTGTACACAGATGCGTACCCCATGAAGCGGGGCTGATGGTCGTTGTAGGCGCTGACATAATCTTCGTAGCCTGTTAATGCTTTTCTCTGCTGATGCTGCTGCTGTGTGGTGTCGTCATTCTCGTCAATCTTCAGTGTCCCGAGTAGCTCTGAGAGGTCTTCAATATCGACCATGTTGTTGTTCTTGAGCTGCCTTGCCTTTTCTTCGTTCATGTAAGGAATGGATCTGACAGTGCCCTTGGCATCTGATTTGCATCGCTTCAAAAACGGACAGGAGACGCACTTACTACCGAGCACCCACTGCGGATTGGGGTCCATGGATATCTTGACAAGCGTGTCAATGTACATGTACTTGATCTTGTTGAGCACAAAGTCAATGCGGAACTGCTCAGGGACATCCATATTGGAGGGAAGCCAAACACCGCCCATGTCGTCTACCTCTAAATTGTGTATATCTGTAATCAAGTAGGATAGAAAGAACGCGTACGAGGAGACTTGGAATTGGTGCGAATTAGACATCTTCTTGGATGCTTTGGCGTCAATGATAAAGATCTTGCGCATGTTTGTGGCAGGATCAAGTCGAATATACAGGAAATCGGGTATGAAATTGCTGATGCGGTAAGAGGTGGTATTGTGGATGATGTCTTGGTAAAAGGATTCGGGCAGCGAGCACTTTAGCTGGTAGAGGTATTTGCCTGGCTCTGCTTCTCTGAGTGCCTGCTTGAAATCCTGTGTTTTGCTGTGATCCACCATGAGAGATCGGTGGCGTCCAAACAGATTTTCTTCAAACTCGTTGCCCCTTTCACAATGCGCTTCTTTGATGGATTCGTCTTTTACAGTATCGATTTCATTGCTGCTGCTGTCACTGAGTTGTCTGGTTGATTTGGATAACAAGTAAATGTGCTTTTCGCAATTGTAGTAGATACTGCTTGCAAGCGAGGATATCGAGTACTTTGCTATAGTAGCAAGAGGCTAGCATGATGGCAGTATGAGAGACCTTGTTCCTTATTCGCTATGTTTTATTACAAGTGCCACTTACTGCTGGCTGCTCTTGTTGGTCTGTCGTGGATGCCTCTAACATCTCTTGGGATATGCCTTGTATACGGATGTCCAGTTTAGTTGCTACGGGAAACAAAATGATATGGTTAGAGACAAAAGAGAGGAAATAAAAAACTTGTCAAATGCACACAAATGAAATGGATTAGCTTTAAATGGACTTTTGGTATCTTGCTCAGGCTGTAAAAAGTCCACTGAAGGGTTTCACGAGGATGGCCCTAAATAGGAACTCGAAAGCTGCGCACGGAAAGTGGAACAACAAGCACATGGAATTAATGATGTGTGTGTCTGATCTGATACGGTGAAAGCTACTATTCAGGTCTGATATCAAAAGAAATGCCACTCAAAGTCAGGTAAAAAAAAGTACAGGTTTTATTAACAATGCAGAGTATATAAATGGTGTGAAATTATAAAGGTATGTCAATGATTTAATGCTTGGAGAGATCGCTAGTAACAGCTTCAGCGAAACCAGGGTTTTGATCATTCGATGAAGAACAATACCCGTTGTCAAACTGAGCCTTACTGAAGCTAGTGCTGGAATCAAGCTCGATTGTATTTTGATCATTCGGCATGTAGCCTTCTTCGAATTCAGAGAGATCTTTGCCCTTGGATTCTGGCACCCAGAAGAATGTAACGACGAAGCCTAAAAACATAACGGCAGAAAATATGCCTAATGTTTGAGGCAAGAAGGCATGCTGTCCAGGCTTGGTATCACCGACCTCAACCAACACGTTAAAGGCAAAGGAGGCGATGATTGCACCTGCCTTACCAGAAGCAGCCGAAATACCGTGCGCAGATGCGCGAACCTTGGTAGGGAAGACCTCGCCAGGAATGATGAATGTAGTAGCATTGGCGCCGAAATTCTGGAACAGCTGTGCTAATGTAAATAAGAAAATGAAGGCAGGCATCGAGTTTTCTATCAGGAGGTTGTAACAGCCAGCGAGGATAGCAAAGATGACTGTAGTAACAGCAAAACCTTGGAGTTGGATCCATCTTCTTCCGAGCTTCTCGACAGTAAAGACAGTGATGTAGTAGCCGGGGACAGAGCCAAGCACAGTGATAATGACTTGACCGATGGCATTCCACCACAAGGATTCAAAGGGTGTGGCCTTGTTTGCAAAACCAATCGCAGACAGAACAGCAGAGTTGTTGAGACCAAGACCGTAGAAAGCAATATCCAACAAGAACCAGGAGAGAGATGTACCGAGCAACACCTTCAAATGCTTCCATTGACTGAAATAAGCACGGAATTCAGCCCAGTGATCACGCTTCTTATCTTCTCCATCGACAGTGCGTTCTCTTTCAGCTTCAACATGTGCTTCTTGGAGCTGCTCTCCCTTTACAGCAGCAGCAGCGGCAGCTTCTTCAATGTCATGCTTGACATTAAGTGCGTATCGAGGAGATTCTGGCATGGTAAATCTGAGGTAGACGGTAGCCACAGCAGGAACAGCACCAAGACCGATGCATAGACGCCATACATAATCCAAATTCATCACATCAGCAATGATGGCTTCTTTAAATATGGCAAGTAGAATGATGGTGACAATAGCAGCAGCGAGTGTGCCAATGCCTATAGAGTTGTCTTAGAAACTGATATATGACTTAAAAGACTGCATTGCTTACCTTGCATACTGAAAATGAGAGCCATCATCATGCCACGTTTACCAGTAGAGGACCATTCAGAAGTAATAGTAGCAGACATGGGGTAATCACCACCAATACCAATACCCAATATCAGACGCCAGAATCCAAGAAAACCAATTGCAGAGACACCACGTACAGCAGAAGAGGCAGTAGCACAATTGATGGTACCAACAATGATGATCAAAAGCTCAAAGCCATAGATTTTACGACCCAGAATATCGCCCAAGAAACCAAAAAAGAGTTGGCCAATCAATGTACCTACAGATGCCATACCTTTGACAATACCTTCGATATCAGCAGGCAATTTATTGTTGTTGGAAGCATAATACACATAGCCAAGCATGGGTGTCACTAGATTGATGATGAACACATCGTAGGAATCTGTAAAGAAGCCTGCTCCTGATGTGAGGATGGTTCTAACCATGAACCAATTGAAAGACTTGTCTTTTTTCTCGAGGGATTGTAAACTAGCAAGATTTTCTTCGGCTTGCTGGAATCTAGAGGACCCTTGATGCTCATAATCGTCATGATAACTCGTTGATCCCATTTTATAGTGCAAAAGAGTGTTTGATGTAGTGAAGGGAAAAAGAGGGAAGGAGAGAAGGATGAAATGACATTTGACCCATCATTTTATATGAAAAGAGTCGAATCAACCCGTGTGAGGTCGTGTGGGATGACATTGATTGGCATTAGTTGATGAGCACGCCCTTCACATAAGCCAATCAGTATTGAAACTTTGGTGCTCATGCTATCAGTTGTTGATGATCTTTGATTTCCATATCCAAGACCTCGCCAGCGGGATTATCGCCTAATTTCGTTATCCGCATACCGAGGGACACACAAAATCTACAAGAAAAGCATCCTTTTCTGGAAGTATTATAGAAAACAGGAAAATAGGGCTTCTAACCTGATATCAACATCAAGGCATGTCGAATGGTACCAAGATCTACTTGGGTTGTTGCAACGGAAGAGTAGATATTAAAGGTGATGTGGATAAACTAAAACTACATTTGATATCATGCTTGGAAAGTTTTGAACGTGGAGATCACCATACATCTGATTGGTTTGATGGACATGGGGAAAATGATTCTTCCTGGCTTGAAAAAATTAGCATCTTTTTTTTTTTTTGCGCTTGAAGGTTTCAATCCAATTAATCAGCAGAAGATTGGTAATTAAAAGTGAATGCATAAATCGCTTACCAAACATAAGAGCTTCCACCTTTATTTTTGCTATTAAGTAGAAAATGTTAATTAGTAATGTAAATATGCTGAAAAATTGCAAATGTAATTGTCGCATTCGACATTAGAAATTGTTTATACTATATGTTGTTTGGCAGCCCACGTGAGCCCATTCTCAACTCAAGCGATCAAAGCATCGACACTATTTTAACAAGGCGCCATTCAATAGACGAAACTTCTTGTAGGCACTCTCTGTGAGTTTCATACTTCTTCAAAGACAGCGACAAGATGTATACTCACAATAGTATACACATGCCTATAACTATTATGTATTGCTATTTGAAATGCCAAAAAATAAAACACTGCCTACACCCAACAAAGCTTCATTGCATAGATTGAATGATGTCTGTACCTCTGTTTGTGGAATTAATCAATGCGAGCAAAATAAAACTAATGCTACACACACTGCTTTCACGAATTTAGGCAAAAATGCTCATTAACAGGGTCGAACTGTTGACCTTGGCGTTATTAGCACCACGCTCTAACCAACTGAGCTAAACGAGCTTATGACTCTCTTGACCATAATTTAATACAAGCCCAAAATTGTTAGTTTAAAAAAAAATTAAAATTGATTTTTGTTTTGTTTTTTTTTGTTCCCAAAACGTTGAACCTAGGTGTCAATAAGCTAGTGCAATTGTTTGGCGCTATCTTGGAGGTCTAAAAAAGCCTTTAGCATGAGAAATTAGGTCTCAAATGCGTCCAAATTTCGCTTTATTTTGCAGTTGGAGGTGAGGCAACGTCATCCATAACCTCCTTTTGCTCTGCATGGCCATTAACTATTTTAGCTTCAACTGCGTAAGTAGTACCGCTGTCATCGACTTCAATATCAACGGCACCACTTTCGTTTTTGTTCTCAAAGGAGAAAATTGATGAGACCTGATTTCTCTCGCTAAAAGCTGTTTTATACCTCCAAAATAGCATCAAGCGCTTGCTTTTGACTTACGCTTACTTATTAATACCATTGCTCAATGTTGTGCCAGAAGGGCTACAACTGTCTAAAAAGATTAAGGTATTCTTGGTGGGTAAATATGTCTACGTTGTGCAACAACATAGACAAGCTATGGCATTTGAAGTGTATTTCAAGGGAATTTATCGGGATCACCGGACTTAACAAGCAGTGCCGCCATAATATATTCATTCGAGACCACCGGAAAAGATGGATCGGCCAGAAAAAATTGTTATCTTATGTAATTCACAGGACCACTACCTTTATTTCAATTAGCAAAGAAAAAAGAAAGAAAAAACAAGACCATCACTTTGTTTTACATACAATTTTAATCTAACTCAATGTATATTTTTCCCTTTTCTTCGACAAAAACTGGCTTCTTTTTTTGACATCTTGAACTGCTTCCAGCAGTTCCAGTAAACATCAAAATTGCTTTTTCGTTCTTGATTCTGAAGAAAAATATGGTACACTGAGGGCATATTTGTAAATCCGCGTTTTAACTCCAGTGCTCTCCAGGACAAGTGCCAATGAATTGTGTTGTATTTGTGTTGAGTCCTTAGCATGTTGCTTGAGCTCAGGAACTCAAGAACGCTCGGATCATGATTTACAATTGCCACTCATCAGTTGTCATCGACACTGAGCTGTATATATAATAGATGTTCATGGAAGAAGTCTGTGCTCATAAATTAATGTATGTGATACCATCTTAGCCGACGAGCTGATT
>DF836308.1:1632-17031 GCA_000950595.1 Mucor ambiguus | reverse complement strand
AAAGCAACTTGTTTCAAGTAGCTTTTGTATCATATAGGCTCCATATTAAACATCATTTTGCATACCCTCGTTCTCAAATAAAAATAATCGTATTTTACGCGTGTTAATCAACTCTGACTATCTAAAACTACCAGTGCAAGTGGTTTTAGTTCTCACGTTAGCTATTCCTAGTAGACTAGCATCTGCAGCGTGAAAAATGCTCGCGTCCATATATTGATAAACTGACTTTTGATGAGCTCAATCGCTCCACCAATTCACATAAGCTCAATGGACTCTATTGCTCCACTGGAATCAATGCTGATGAGGGGACAGAGTAAATATACTCCCTATGATAGCGCAGTGCAACCAGCTTTATTGATTATGACTATTTGGCTTAGATTTGACCACAATCAGCAATTGTTACGCGCTTTGAGGTTTTACCATTTGATGATCCACATCGCTCCATCTCACGTACAACATTCATACCAGACACAACTTGGCCAAACACAACATGCTTTCCGTCCAACCAAGCGGTTTTCTCTGTGCAAATAAAGAACTGACTGCCATTGGTATTAGGGCCCGAATTCGCCATGGATAATGTGCCCTATCATGTATCTGTCAGTTGCTGAAATAGCTCTGCAGTATCTTGCACTTACAGCCTCAGTGTGCTTCAAGATGAAATTTTCATCTGCAAATTTACCGCCATAAATGGATTTGCCGCCTGTGCCATTTCCCTTTGTAATATCACCGCCTTGACACATGAATTGAGGAATAATACGATGAAAGACCGAGTTTTTGTAACCAAATCCTGCTTCTCCTGTACATAGTGCTCTGAAATTCTCTGCTGTCTTTGGCACAACATCACCACGAAGTTCGATTTCAATACGTCCTGCTAAAGATCCACCAATGGCAATATCTAAATACACACGAGATCTTTCTCCCTTGGCTGATGGTTTATATGTGCTCTTCTCTTCGGCATCGCTGTCATCATCGCTATCTGCCGTCTGTTGCGCTGTCTCCTCTGTATCTTCCTTGCTCTCTTCTGTGTTGGCATACTTTTGCAACCAAGACTCTTCCGTCCAGACTAGAGTTGATGAATGCAATGTTAGGCAGCGTTGACAAACGTATCTGGATAGAGTTCATACCTGCACGATGGGAAGTAGCTGTGATATTGTGGGGTTTAGCAAGTTGGACCTTGATGACTTTGCCGTGCAACTCTGCTAAATGCATATTGTCGATGGCTGCTTGACAATCCTCAGGCAATTCGTATTCGACGAATCCAAATCCTTTGTGTGCGTTGCTGCCATTTTTGCCTGTAAGGGAGCCATGTTAGATACATTAGTCTAAGAGAGGCTCATATGAATGTACTTTTAGAATTATCAGGGCTCAATTGCACTGCTACAATCTCGCCAAATGGAATAAACGCGGCATGCAATGTAGCTGTGTCTACAAACTGATCGAGACCTCCTATTGTCTGGTCAGTGTCTCACTAAGGACTCGCGCAAATCAAGCCTTCATCTTACCGATATAGAGAGTGGTTTTGTTATCCTTTGCAATATTTACAGTGGCCATGATTTGAGTATACAAGTGAAGAAAGAGCAAGCCACGAACATGAAGCATCACTGCTGCCATTCTCTTGATGGAATTGGATGAAATCGAGTCACGAGAAACCACTGTTCCACTCCACCCACCGTACCGCGTTGCATTTTCCACAGGTTTCTTTTGAATCATTCCATTATGCCTAGATCCCCATCGCCACCATCCACAAAGAGATACTCTAGTAGACAGCGTGAAAGAGACTACAGAGACTTGGATAATCCCCGGTCAAGATCTCGATCTCCTGGCTCGTCAAGACGAAGACATAGAGAAGACAGCTTTGATAGATATGAAAGCCGTGGACGACGCAGAGACGATAGCCGTGATCGCTATAGACGCTCTAGATCCAGTCGCTCCCCACCCTCTAGAAGAGATAGAAGAAGCCCTGACAGAAGAGGTAAGTTGAGCGTTTGCTCGATAGCCTGATGCCTGCAGCTCATTTGAATTTGGTTCGTCAGATCGTGGTAGGCCTCGAAACAGAAGCAGAAGCCGCTCTGAATCACCCTCATACCGTCGCCCTCGCTCACGAGATGGACCCGTCAGCAAAAGGCCTGATCCAAAGAAACCAGTAGCAGAAGACAAGGTGGAACACATGGACCAAGATGGTGAGGAGGAAGAAGAAGACGACGAGACAAGAATGATGAAATTGATGGGATTTGGAGGTTTTGACACAACAAAAAACAAGAAGGTGCCAGGCGCAGATGTCTCTGGAGCAAAGATTCATAAGCCCATCAAGTACCGTCAATACATGAACCGTAGAGGTGGTTTCAACAGGTAAATTTGATCAAACGTGCTGTCTTACTACAGGCTACTCATGCATGTCTTTTTTAATAGACCTTTGGATAACTAAGGATTTGCGCTATACACACAATTGGAGGTATTGAATCACTCGAGCCATTGTCTAGAAAATAGCATTGATAGCTAATAAAAGATTAGGATACACATATACACATGCGAGAGACAAGCTGATATGTATGCATTTCTTTTTATTCTTTGAGTCTTTCATTTTCTTTAATCAACCACCATGCCATCAGCACCATGTTCAGAATCCGTATCCTCGTTGCAGGCTACAGTGTCATCGCTGTCATCCGTCTCAAGCTCTTGAACGTTCGATTTGATGGCTGATTTGAGAGTCTTTTCAATCAGGATGGACAACTCGTCGTTTCTTGTCACACGCTGTATCAATGCAAGCAAAGCCCTTTTCTGAGTAGGAACCATGTCAATGCTGTAACTGTAAAAATAGCGATTACATGAGTCTTTAAGGGTGATGGTAGAGAAAAATCAATGCCCTACCTTTGAGCAAATAGGAGCAATGATTGATACCACATGGTGGGCAGTTGCTGTAGGTTCTCTCGTTGGCAAAAGTATTTAAAAGTTAAAATATCTACCACGCGATAAGGCAATGCCTGTCTCTTTTGCACAAATACATGAACGAGGATGCAGAGGGGTAGCGTAAAGAACTGCTCTGACAGCCTGAGCAATGCAGTCGCTGATTGAAGAGCAGGTATTTTTGTTTGCCCTAGGACAGTAGCCAAAGTACATGCCTCAGCAACAGTGCAGGTGTTTGATTCACACAGTGGAAACAGCAATCCCTTCATGAACAGTGCGGGATTGCATGCTAGTGCTTTCTTTAGGGCAATGTAGAGTGCGGGATCCAGCTGGCTGTTTGCACTCTTTGCCAGATTGTTCCTCACTGCATGCAATAGCACACATTGAAAGTATCTAAGAGATCATTGGTTAGCAGAGACTCATCAGCCAGCATCGAGCACATACTGTTTGGTTTGGGTTGCCTTAATACTTGTCAAGAATAGTCTTGTTACTTCGCATGTTGCCTGAGGTGTCCAGGATGAGGGCTCTGTAAGTAATAAAATTTCATTCCAATTAGACAAGGAAGGAATGATTTTTAATGCTTTAGGCAGTCGATTCATTGTAGATTGAAATCGTGCTAGCAAGCAACCAATCCTAAGGCCAAAAATTTAACAAGTTATTTGCATATCTATCAAATATGCATACTTTTTGTAGATTTGAATGACCTGCGAGTTGGTTGCAGAGAGCGATTGATCTAATTCACCTAGGCGGTCAGTTTCTCACGACATGGCATGTAGCCGCAAATACCTTTATTTGTTGCCTCTTTGGACAGCATGACCTCTTTCAACGACATTAATGGCTTTTGCTGCTCCTGAGGTGCTAGAAAGGGTCTGGTTGAATCTCGATCTAGCAGTGAAATCTGAAAGGTGTGATTGCTTGCAGGAGATGAACGAATGTCAAGTTTTTGAGCTTGTCTTGAGATGAAGCGACTGCAAAGAGGAGACATCAACCTGAGTACAGTAACAACATTTAATATGCCCAGTCCACTTTACTCATCATCAGCAGAATCCTCTTCTCTCAGATGCTGGATCCTCTCCAGTTGGCTCTGTTCGATTCTCAGAATGGTTCTGGTCATATCCTCATCGATACAAGCCTGATCTGATCATCAGTAACATGTATCTTCAGTCAATCTGAGTGAGATTTACCTCCCAGTCGTCTTCTTTAGGCATCAACCCAAATAGATGTGGGTTTTTTATCCAAGTTTCATTTTTATCTAGTTGCCATGGAGAATACAATCTAGATGTATTGTTCCTTGAAAGCGAATCTTTGCCCATTTATTGCTTTCAACTGTAGAAGAGAAGAAATAAAGGAGTAGAAATCGAGGATTCAAGTTGAATATGGAATTATACCATTGCAGCTCATAACCTCACCATGGTAAATAAACGTTGCACATTCCACACATTTTCGCCCGTGCCATGGAAATTGGATGCATGCCTTGGAAAGTGTATGCTAGCAATAAATATCGGCTCAATAAAGACTGGATACCTAGCAACGATTCATCTAATCTCAACTTGGATGATTCGGCAATACGCTCAAGGCAACAGCTGGGAGCGACGACATCTATCCCTGGTGGAATCATGCATGCCATTGGAACTACTACTTAAGATTGACGTTGTTTCGAATTACGTTTATACCATCTTCATGCAATGAATGGGTTGATGATGTACTTATAAATAGTCAAACAGATCGCAAATCCGTCCCTCCTGTCTTCTGTTCTGCAGAGCAAGCAATTTTTTTGTATTTCTTGGTCGAACTGACATTGCCTAATATTAAACAACCGAATTGGGTATAACATCAAATTTCTTTTGGTGGACTTTTTCCCCTCTCTCTTCTCTCTCTCTCTTGCTCTCGCTTTTTCTTTGATTACAAATACACAAAGTCAACATGTCCATTAAACTGAATCTGGAAGAAACCATTGCATTTGAAAGTAAGTAGATAAACGATTATTCGTCAGGCCCGAAATACACACAAGCCTCTCGTTTTTCTTACGCTCATTCTCTCTCTTTCTTTTTCACAAAAACTTAGGACCATTAACACGTGTCGTTAAACAGAATCTCACCATTCAAAACCCTCACGACAAGCCAGTTGCTTTCAAGGTCAAAACTACAGCACCCAAGCTATATTGCGTTCGTCCCAACTCGGATGTCATTCCTGCCAAAGGTTCTGTTGATGTGCAAAGTAAGTAATTGGTGATAAATTGCTTGGATTTTACATTACTTATGTAAGCATCTAGTTATGTTACAAGCTCAACGAGAGGAGCCACCTTTGGATGTGAAGTGTAGGGACAAATTCTTGATTCTAAGCACGTACGTGGATGAAGTAACCGAGAAAATGGGCATCACAGAGTTGGTAAGTAACAACAATGGTATCCATGACAACAAAGCCTGATGCAAGTTGGTGGGTTATAGTGGAATTATGTTGAAGAGAATGACAAAGACAAGAAGAGTATCTATCAACGCAAGCTACGCTGTGTGTACACTCAAAGCAAAGAGGCCGAGGCCACCACTGCCCCAGCAGCTCCCGCTCCTGTTACCCATCATCTCACATCCATCACACCAGTTACTGCTACTCCCGCAGCCTCTGCTCCTGTCAATGCCAATGTAAGTTGCAATACATGTGTGTAGAATGCAATGTCGATTAATAAACACTGTTGATATATAGGCCAATGAATCCCACAAAGATCAAGAGGATGTTATCGAAAAGATGAAAGCCATGGAGAGAGAATTAAGCAAGTATAAAGAAGCCGAGAAGTTGGAGGTCAAGACAGGATTCCCACCCAGCATCTACATCTTGATTAGTTTGATGATTGCTGCCATTGCCTACTTCATTACCACAAAGTAAAAATACACACTGAATAAATTTCATGTCTTCCAGTCACAAGTATAAACATCAAGCAGTTCTTTTTTGAAAGGTCTCCCATTTTGATCCATATTTCATGTGCAAAAAGAAAAAAAGAACGCCTCTTGTAATTGAAACACCTTTTTCTCTTCTTTTTTTGACTCCACATTTTTTCTTTTCTCTTTCGCAACATGCCTAGTTTAGACAAACAGGGAGAGGGAAAGACCTACATTACATTGCAATACCTATCGAGGTTAGCGTTATGGGCTTATTTTCGAAACATCAAGATCATCTGTAGAGCGCCCGTGCCTGCTGAGGGGCCCCTATTGATTGCAGCCAACCATTCCAACATGGTACTGGATCCCATTGTGCTCATCGCCACATTTCCTCACTCAAGACCTTGTCACTTCTGGGCTCTTGCTCGCTTCTTTCGCATACCTCTTGTTGGGAAGATTCTGAAAGCAGCCGGTGTTTTGCCCGTGGACACAAAGACACATAGCAACGCAAAACTGTTTGAACACACACTGCTCACTCTGGATAGAGGCGCTGTTGTGGCTCTATTTCCTGAAGGTAAGGGACCCGATAGAGGGATACAAATCAATTATGTGTGTAGTAATTATGTAACAGGCACATCATATACTGCACCAAATCATTTACCTTTTAAGGACGGGATCAGTTGGGCAAGTTTCGAGTATCTTACACAATTGGCACAACGAGAAGAGGGGCCTAAAAGTGTTTCAATCATCCCAGTTGGTATCACATACAGCACCAAGAACAGATGGCGAAGTGAAATGGTAGTCGAGTAAGTAAAACGAGAGCGGATGTCAAGCAAGGATGGCATTATTCACAAGTGATGTTCTGACGTAGGTATGGCGAACCCATCATCCAAACAGTGGAGGACCTAGAGGAATTCCACCACGACCCTAAAAAAAGTGTTAAAAATTTGACAGATCGTATTGCAAAGGGTGTCGAACGTAGTACGATTAATAGTCCAGACTGGTAATTTTCAAGTTCCAAAATAGCATGCCATGATTGATTGACATATGAAAATTCAGGGATACATCACATGCAGCCACTGAAGCCAGATCCATTTTATTTGGTGACTCTAGGGGTGTTCGTTTAGAAGAATATGTTCACGTATCTCAAAGGTAAGCCTGTTAGTGCAGCATCATGATGACACCAAGCGTGCTGGAGCTGAGTCCTATTTTTTGTTTGGCAGTTTCATAGGACTTTTCCACCCAAAGAATACAGATGACAAAGAAGCTCTCTACTACAAAGAAAGGATTGAATTGAAAGAGAGGCTGCTCATGTTTTCAAAGCAACTCAAGAGCCTCCGATTGAATGCAGGCGACATCAGCATGTATGAAAACCAAGAAATCACAATGACAAGAGCAACATTACGACTTGTATCCACATGGACGGGTCTCGTTGTCCAGATACCCTTATTTTTACCCGGCATCATCATCAACTCGCCGTTTTATATCTTGGGCCGAGTGATTGACTCTTACGAACCTTACACTGAATCTGTATCGCAAGACAAGCTCATTTTCAGCTTCTTTCTGGCCATGCCTGTGTATGGTACCTTGATCTGGTTACTTTGGAAATTAACCGGTTATGGCTTGGTCAGTTTATTGTGCGTGCTCATGTTACTGCCATTGTTTGCTTGGTATCATATGGCCCTGATTGATAAAAACTACGACATGTTGAAGCAAGTGATTGCATCTTGGCGCATCTTTATCGCCATCACAACTGGAACAACGGGTGTAGATGCGGATTGGACTCACAGCAGAGAAGCCTTGGAGGACTGTGTGCGTCTACGTCGTTGGTGCAGAGACCAGACACGGCAGCTGGTATTCAAGCTGGCTAAGAATGGAGATCCAGAGGCACAGTACCTTGTGGATTACGGAAAACCGTTGTTTGCATCTCTGATGGAGGAGAACCAACAGCAGCAGTAGACGTCGCTTTCCAATATAATAAAAAACTAATACCAATGGATGGTTTATTTTGTCATGGTTGCTATAGATCCATTCTTTTCTCTCTACCATTCTTCTGTGGACGAGAACGACTTTACAGACTCACCATCCTCTTGTTCCCAGTCAAACGATTTTGACACGACAAGCGTGGTGTCACCATCCGTAATCTGATAATAATTTTTATCCGCTGATTTGAGAATGTCAACCATGTTTTCTTGTGCTCCGCAAATATGCTGCAATCGCAATATGCTCCATAAACTCGAAATGCTAATGTGAATGGGTGTATGTGGGGAAGAACTGGTGGTGGTATATACATTGGGTGTCGGTTGCTCAGCTTGGAGCGTATCATATTTGGACATATCAAATGACTCCCAATCAATGACAGTGATATCCAGATCTGTGTGCTGTTGTTGTTGCAGCTTGGCTTCTTGCATTGGATATCCTTTGGCAGGCTCTTGGTTCATGTAGTTGTCCGCTTTGCATAGCGCTTCGATATAATAATCCAGTTCCTCCATGATCTTGTCTCGTGGTGGTGTCTCTTCGTTGTAGTAGGGAAACTCAATGTGCTTTAACAAGCGGTGTGGAGTCCCGTGTGTTTGATCTGATAGTGGTGAGACAGAGTCTTTTGATCTGGTGAACACGCATGCCTGTGTGCAGTGTCCATTTTCCAACTGGTCGTACTTATGATGCAGCAATCCGATGCCATGGTACTCGGTGTTGTAACTGTACTTTTTTGCCCCTGCTTCGCACCTAATTTATCAAACAGGACTCATCAGTGTCGCAACTGATACATGGCAAGGGGGAACATACCATGATTTGAATTCTTTGCGAGTCCATTCAAACTTATGATCGTCATGCCTAAATATCGACTCGGGTGTGTTGTATTTCAAGTCAGGAAAGTTGACATTGTACTCCCCGTTGGGCGTGGTGACAAGCAAGATCTCAGGATGATAAACGCCTAATGTCAAGTCCAAAAATGCATCCAGTACATTGGGTTCGACATGTTCAATCACTTCTGAGCACACAATAGCTTGGTAGTTCTTCAGCCTATCGTCAGCAACACCAACCGATCCTGCTCGTATAAGTTAGTCGTTTTGACACACTTGACATGCGTCCATGTTACCTTGATATATGTCAATCACAAGGAGTCGAGGCCACAGCTGCTCGAAATCACTCTTGTAAGGCAGACAGCGATCCACAGCTTCCTCCAGCACCTCTGAGTCGATATCAATGCCTGCTATCTTTGTGAGTTTGTTCTCTGTAGCAGAGATCAAGAAGGAGAGCACAGCTGCTTCACCGCAACCATAATCAATGACCTGATAACAAAGTATAAGCTTAAAAGTGTGAGGTACATTAAGGCACTGCCACCCACTGTTTCAATGTTGTGCTGATTGAGTATTTCTTGGATGAATGTTCTTCTCTGTCTCCATAATGGAGGACTAAAGAACTCGCTGGAGCTGTAGCCGTCCTCACTGGTCGATTTCATTTTGATTGTCTAACAAGGAAACGTCTCCCACCCTTTCTCCCGTCAAATACTAAAGCAAGCAGAAGTATGTGACTCTATACTTCACGTGGCGATCTCCTTTCTCTTCTTCAAAAGGTACGACACAAACATGATGCAAGAGCTTCTTGGTTACCTTTTGTTATTTAACAAATGTCTCATTGCCTAGAGGAAACAAACTTTAGTAAACCTACTTACTGCGACCACTGCCAAGGTCTATTGTGGGGTCTTGTCAAACAAGGTCTCAAATGCTCAGGTAATAGCATGCTTGCTGCGAACAGCACAATCGATTCACACACATTTGCTAGGCTGTGGAGCTGTTTCTCACTTCAGTTGTCAGCAGGAATTAAAGCCTTGCGAGAATCCAAAGCTAGTAGACGAGCCACCAGTGCACCGCAAGCCAGATTACAATTCGCCAGCAGCAAATGCTTTGCGATCCTTGCAGCAGCAGCACATGAATGATCCAAGCTCTCCTTCTACAACACCGACAGTGGAAGGAAGCTCGCTCGCCAAGCTCAAGAAACTGGCGACGTCTGAGGAATTTCAAAATGTACTTGTATCTGCAGCTATTCATTCATCAGACACAACACAACCTCCCAATGAATATTTAGCCAACTTGCCTCCTCTCAATCCTCAAAACACAGCCAAGAACTTTTCTCGCTTTGTATCTCGATGTGGTCCCATGTTTTCATTTCGAGACAGCGTGATTCTGCTGCTAAGCTGGAACAAGCCAATTGACACACTGGCAGCCCTCATCATCTACTGTTTGATTTGTAAGTCTTTTCTTTTGAGCGAGCCGCTGTTTTGATTCTCATCTTTCTCGCTTTTGTCAAGGCCTACATCCCAAATTGATGTTGTTTGTGCCACATGTAATTATACTCCACATCATCATTTCAGGCTATTCAAAGAAATTTGGTAGCAAACAGGAAGGGGAAGTGACAGACAAGGATCGCAGCAGCCAACAGCACCAAGGCAAAAAGCCGCAGCCCAAGAAATCAACATCTGCCTCGACAGCTTCCTCGCTGAGTGGAAGTCGATTCAACTTTGCCTCTGCCCTGTTCCCTGCTTTTGACGAAGCTTCGCCCGAGTACCTCAAGAATATGCAAAACTTGCAAAACATGATGGGAGAAATGAGTGGGCTATACGACTTGGTTGCTTCAAAGAGTCATCTCGTCGATTGGTCATCAGAGACTGAGACGATGCGCTTCTTCCAGGGAACACTGATCTCTTTGGGCGCTATGGCCAGTGTCATTTGGTTTGTTCCTTTGAATACCATCTTTTTGGTTGGCGGTGTTGCCATGTTTTTGCTAAACACTCGATTTGCAAAGTTTGTCCTCAAGGAAATGCTGCCCCAAGTCGCTGAAATTGGCCAGTCGCAAGTGAATTCAGCTGTCCAGTGGTACACTCAAGTAGAGAAGCGATTGGACGATCAAGCTAACGTAAAGGAGCAATCACTATACGAGAATCAAAGATGGTGGTCTGGAAGTGGGTTCGTGCCTCATGTAAGTGTGTAAACGCTGTTGTATAGTATATAAGACACTTTCAACTCACCGTTACTCAGATGCTGCCTAATGAGCGTGGAATTTGGTCTGACATGTCAGGCACAGTAGAATTGGCTCCTAAAGAGGAGTTGCCTGCTCCAGAGGGATATCATTGGGTTGAGGATAACTGGAGTCTGGATCAAAGTGGTCCATGGATTGACGAAATTCTCGGTATTGGTATGTAGAGACAGCACACAGAAGAACAAGGACTGTAGTTAAGTTTTCAGTAGAAGTGATGGTGAGCCCTGAGAATGGAGGCTGGGTGTACACGGACCACAATTGGGAGAATCCAAGAAACGGAAACAACCTCATCAACAACCAGCAATCCGAGACCTCAGACGATAAGAGTGTGACAAGAAGAAGAAGATGGGTCCGTAAATGCGAAAGAAACATCAATAAGAAATACAACCTTCCAAATTCCAATTAGTTTGGAGAAAACATATTTTTATTCATTTCATATATGTACAATAAAGAGCTGGAGGTTGTTTTTTTTTTTTTCGTCGCAAAAATCTTGCTACTCTTGCATTTCTGGTGACTCGCCAAAATATTGATCCACAAGCTTATTTGCAAAAGCAAACAACTCTGGATCAGGCGCAGGAGCAACAGCAGCGAGTGCCTCCATACAATCAGGTACATTGTCAATGATCTCTTTACCTTTGGGAGACTGTGTTAAAAGCAGTTCAATATAGCCTAACCCCAATCGAATCATGTCGGCATCCTGAGATTTGACGAGATCCAAGAAGGCGGGTAATAATTGCTTGTGTGATAATTTATCCAGGTGCTCGGATCCGTGGTTGGCAATGTTCATGATGCAGTAAGCAGCACCTTTACGAATATCAAAGGCACCACGTACTACAAGTTCAGACAGATGCTTGATGACATCGAGCTCTTCCAGTTTCTGAATGATTTCAGGATCTTGGCTGTATGAGAAAAAGGGGCATGAGTGGACGTGGAAACATTGTATACACCAAGATCTTACCTTGATGTGATATTTGACAAGACCCACAAGGCTTCCTTCTTGACAACCCTACTTGATAGGGAAATTGCATTAGAAAAAAGTTACACTGAAGCCATGCATCACCGCACTCACCTTTGATCTGACTTGATCAGGCTCACAACGGTTGGTAGAAATGCTTCCTTTTCAGCTAGAACCTTCAAGTAATGTTCAGAGCCCACCAAGTTGCCCAGTGTTCTGAGAACAGGCAACACAACTGGACCTTGCTCAGCTAAATTAGCCAGTTCCTTGACAAGCGGATCAGCAAATCCCTTTGCCATGACTTCTTCGCGAAACTTTTCACTGCCAGCTGTCAAATAGCTAATCACCCAGCAGACTTCAGTAGCAGCATCCGCATTGCCAAGGTTTTTCAGCAATTTGTCAGTGAGGCCAGCATTAAAAAACTCCTTCAGTTCGCCTTCTTGACCACGCGCCAAATTAGCAAGAGCAAAGCATGCAGACTGCACGAGACGAACGTCACTGGAATCCAACATGCGTACCAAGGGCTTGATGGCTCCATTGTCTCTAATGGTGGCTCGGACTTTGTCATCCTCGTCATTCATGTCACCCAAGTCTTCAGCAGCCATGTTTCCTAAAGCACCAGCAGCAATTTCGCGAAGATTCTGAAAGATGCACCACCACCATACAGTCAAAGAAAAAAAATAGAAAGAAAGAAAATGTTTTAGTATTTTCTTTTCTTTATATTTTTTTTTTCTCCTCAAAGTACCATGTTGTCAGAATCCAATAAAGAGATGAGATAAGGCACAGTAGAAACAGATTTGATCCAGAGGTCGTAAGGGCCAGCAGCAATGTCTATGGTAACTAGGATGAGTATCAGGTTGGCGTGGACATTTTGCTTTGCAACGTTTACTTGAAATAGTTTGGGCTGCTTCAACTTGCTCATCAGAATTGGATCCCGAAATCATTTGCTGTGTATGGACAACTGTTAGAGTCATGCCACTGACTGGACATGGTCACTGAAACTTACAGCCAAGGTTTCAATACAATTGCCCTCTGTGATGTATTTGATCAGAGCCTTTGCAGGTTCCAAAACAAATTTTCCAATATGCTGAGCAGCAACAATACGAAGGGCCTTGTCATCACTTGTCAAATCTTTGGCCAAACCCTCCACTTGCTCGGTTGACAATCTGTAATATGGGCTTATCTCCTCTATTCAATCCGTGTTTATTAACATCACGGTTGCAGGCGCGCCCATCACTAAAAGACCTTACCATCATCCTCATCCTTCTTTTCTGAGGCCGGCTCTTCCTCCCCTGCACTTTCATACTCTTCATGTCGGTTCAGATTACGGAAACGCTTTGCAGTAATTAGCTGTTCGCGATGCTTTTTGCGAAGAGATTCGTTGATGGCAACTCTTCTTTTGATAAGCTCATCAGGTGTTCTTGAGATACTAGTACGCTTGTACAAGGAACGATGATCACCGTTGGAATTTCTTCTAGTTTTACCCATGTTATTTCTGGTTTAGATGTTTTGTGCAAAAATACGAAACAAGAAAGAAAATAGAAAAGAATGTCATGGTATCCGTTTTATAATCGACCCATGGGAGGATTCATGCAAACGAAAATTTGTTTTTCCCGCCGCCCTATCGTGACTCGAGTAAATCAAGATGGTTCACATTAAACTTTCTTTCTACCATTAAGCGAAACGGCTCATATTGAGACTTGGGCACTATAGACAATGACTGAGGGCATTGTGCTTCATCATGGCGTTCATTTGATTATAATAAAGACCTAGCAGAAGATGAAACAATCTTTCACATGAAGCCAATCAAAGCAACGTCCAACTTGATTGGATATTTGATGGGCTGCATAATGAACATTCTGCCCGGATAATTTACTTTGCTGATTTGCTAATTTAGTAGTTGTCAATGCCTTTACGTTTCTTTTGTCCCTTATTCTTCGTTTCGCCATCCCACAGTTCATCTCAAATGCCTAGAACGCCACCGCCCATCATCCTTCCCAACAACTTGCCCTCTGCTTGGGTGAACCGTTCCAAAGTCAACAAAAAGAAAACCAACACATCCAACATCTATGCCACTCAAAACAAGCAAATCACCTTTGACGATACAGATCAGTATCACTTTATACCACCTATCCATATGGCTGATTCCACTGCTGCAGAGTCGAATGAAGTGACCTCAAGTATTATTGCTATAGATGAAATGCAAACAAGAACCCTGTCAGCATCTGTATCTACTAATCAAGGTTCTTACGCCAAGACTACTACTCAACATCAGCAACAAACACACCAAGAGCATCAGCAACAGCAGTACTTTCAGCAAAGACAGCAACAACAGAATCCTGTTGATCAACAGAATGCTAGCTCCTCTTCCTCTACTAAGCGAAAAGCTTCAGCAATTACACCATCTTCATCTCATAGTCATAGCATAGAAACAAACTTGATTAGCCACGAGCAGGATCCAGATGTGGCAATGGATGGCCTGAATACCGCATTTGAACATCACAAAAGCTCTGCAACAGATTTCCTCACACCTTCTAGTCAGCAATTTGAATCTCTTGTCATGGGTTGATTAGGATTTGCACGGCACTATACATGTTGTATATACTAATTGTTGCCTTCTTTGTTATAGTCTCTCAAGATTTGGCATCTGATTTTCAAACGTTCATGGAAGAGTATCGAGATATCAAGAAGTAAGATCATTGGATCGCGGCTTTTTTGCTGCACACTCATGGTCTACATTGCTATTTATAGGTCAATTGAGGATAAGAAGAAAGAATTGATTCAATATACAGAGGAACGTCTACACTACCTGACACAACGACAAGCTCACTTCCAAAAGGAATTGAAAACGCTTCATGAGTTCATTTAGGTAAAAGAAGAGTTCCCGCGTCACCAAAGCAGAATATTGCTCTACAGTATCTGATTCATAAATAAACATTCATTGCAAAGCTTACCTTCGTGTCTTGTGGGCAAAGAGCCTACATGCACTACTTTTGTGCAAAATGCAAAAATAGTAGCATCAGTCCGTTTCGATCAGACGACCTCAGGGTTATGAGCCCTGCGCGCTTCCTGCTGCGCCATGATGCTGCTTATGTTAATTAAACTAAAATATTTTATATAATCACAGTGCGCTACATTTTGCGCCGCGCGCACTTTGCGGCCGCCGTTGTTGCATCGTAATGGTCCTTTGCTACTGGACCATATACTGGGAGCCTCCTGCTGCATTAATCTCAATCATCTTAATTGAATAGAAGCAGCTGTATATGATCCTTGCTTAAAAATCAGATATTCTTGCTAAAAATGATGATATAATAGCGGATCTGCTTCAGTACACGATAATTAGTAGCAATTAATAGTATAAGAGCCACTTATAGTACAATCAATCAGATCTTTGATGACAGAAACTAACTTTATTGTTTATAACTATTATCAAAAGTATACATTCAGTAAATTTGACTAATTATTAGAGAAAACGAAGCATATAGACATTAACAATGACAAAAGCTCTCACTATTTTTTTCAACACTGTGCCAGAAAAGCTACGACTGTCTATAAGGATTAAAATTACCCTGATGAATAAATATGTCTGTGCTGTACAAAAAAAAAGACAAGCTATGACAACGGAAT
>DF836309.1:196165-213105 GCA_000950595.1 Mucor ambiguus | reverse complement strand
ACAAGCGAAAAAAAAAAAAAAAGAAAACTTAAACACCAAGTTTAAATTGTCCCTAAATACAGTTTTTCCTTTCAGGATCTCCATCCCCTTTTTTGTTGGCTGTGTCGCCTTTCTCTCTCTTTCTCTTTTTCTCACTCAGTATATAGCAAACTACTTCTTACTCAAATCTAAATGCATTTAAGCGTTTATTTTATATGGAAAAGTCGAGGAGGGAGGCCATCATTTGATGTATGGATGCTGAAACGGATCAATAAGCTCAATTAGGGAATCTGAAATAGCAATTTAGCTATGGGTGCACTTGTCATACATACAATGAGAAGACGCTAAAAAGTAAAATGAAAAAAGAATGATCTCCCGGATGTATATCGATGCTGGCAACATGTATTCAGGCGATTGTCATCGTCATCATCCGCATTACCAATACCATCGCCATGTTGATTCGGTTTTAGCAAACGGTTCTCGCACTATATGTACAATATGCCGTACAGCAGAGATTTCATACAAGAAGTGGCTGCATGATAAAACATAAAGCTCTGAACTGTTTAATAAAACAAATCACCTCATAGCTCGATCGCATTTTCGGTTGGTAAGAATAAGAATTTTTTTCATTTGTAATATAAATAGTCGGTGCAATTTACGGTTAAAACGTCATTTGAATACATTTTGCAATAGCTCATACAGTTTCTATTATGACAAGATGCCCGAAAAATGGTTAATGATGATTATAAGAACCCTTCTATTGCAACCTGTTTCTTCAATTATCTCTTTTTTTTTTCATTCAGTTACCTTTTGGCTTGTGTAGAATCTACATAACAAACATCTTTGTCTTTGCCCTTGCGCCCAAAAACTTTATTTCCTACCTGCAGTGTACCTTTACATGTGCATCAACGCACGCAGACTTTATACTATTGTACATTAAATCAAACAGATACCAGATAAGCAGAAGCATGCAGTCAAGTAGCCGCCACCAGCAAGAACAACATGCTCACAACACTGACTTTCCCTCCTCCTCCTCCTCTTCTCCACCACAATCGCATTACACAGCAAACCCATTGCAGCAGTCTCCCTTGAGACAATCGGACATGTCAAGTAAGAAGCTATATAATCTCCACACCACGTAACCTAGCAACAGCTACTAATTTCCTTTAGATCGCTGGCAGCAGAATGATAGCAATGGTTGGGATAGATCGCTCTCCTTGACTAATAACACTCGTCTGTCGAGCATCAATACAACCACCGCCTCATCTCCTTCCTTACCACCATTACCACCAGTGCCATCTACTCCCTCTTTACTACAGTCTCGCTTCTATCCTACCTCGTCTTCTACAAATACCATGCCTCCACCCCCAGCTCCTTCTTCGACATCGCATTTATTTCAGCCATATCCTGCCCTGTCTCGATCAAACAGCTATCTTGGCCATTCAGAATTTGCAAGTAGAACATCTGGGAGCCACAAACCGCTTAGTAGACCCAGATTGACTACTACGTTGTGGGAAGATGAAAGTACCATATGCTATCAGGTAGATTGTCGCGGTATCTGTGTTGCTCGGCGTCAAGGTCAGTGCGGGCAGATCATGAAGAGCAACTGTTGACAATACAGACTGACACTGTGCATTACATTATAGATAATAACATGATCAATGGAACCAAATTATTAAACGTTGCAGGTATGTCACGAGGCAAACGAGATGGCATCTTGAAGAACGAGCGCGGTAGAGTCGTCGTCAAAGTAGGAGCGATGCATTTGAAAGGCGTATGGTAAAGTAGCGTCAAATTTAAATGTTGCAACGACATGCTTACATGCATAATAGGATCCCGTTTGTGAGAGCAAAGGCACTGGCCAATCAATTCAAGATTTTAGATATCCTGTATCCTATATTCTCGGATGATCCAACCTCTTACTTGTATCCTTCTCATCTGCATCAAATGAACAGATTTAATATTTCAAATTCGTCATCAAATCACCATTTCAATAATGCAAGATCACCAAATCAAAGCAGCTTTTACAAGTCTAACTCATCCTATCCAACATCCACTTCTGCTCTAGACCTTTTGGCTACTGCTCGGGATGCAGGCTCGGTTTTAGACGATATTGTGCCTCAAGTGGGTGATACTTATGGCATATATCATCATCATCAACAGCAGACACGAGGTAGCAATAACAATGATTCAAGTTACAACCAACATCAAATAGATCATCCTTCTTCCGCGACAACGACAACAACAACACCTGTTACTAACGTCAAAAGTCTTTCTTTTCTGACCGACTATTCTACCGCGCACACCAACCATAATAGCCAGCAAGATTCGGTACAAGAAAGGTCGAGTTACAGATACAGTCAGAATCAACAAGGTACGCATGGACGGATAGTTCTGGACAGCGTTTCACGTACTTATTAAATTAATACGATCTATAGCAAACGTAACTAGATCTGCAGCATCCAATGTAATCTATGGCGCCTCATCACAACACAATTCATACTACCAAGATGATAGCGCTTACAATCATCATAATATGACATCTCCTATACCTTCTTCAAACAACAACGCTACGGCTGCTTCTTCATCCTCAACGTCTCCATCTATGCATTCTACAAACACCTCAATAGTAGACGCAAAGGCTATGTCAAAACCGTTCTGGTAACCTTACATGAATTAGACTTTTTTTTTTTTCTTTCTTTTTAACCTTTCCCCCATACAAATTATAATAATAAAATCTACTACTTTGCCAACCATGGAACACTCTTATTTCGAATCATTGTGCAACGCATGAAAAACTTAATACTTGAAGATGGTCAGATTTCAAACATCTTCATCCATCTGCGGAGACCATGTTTACTGACCACACTCTGCCTCGGATGCCACATTGTTCTGGTTCTAATCATCCTGCCGAGCATTCTCTATTCATTCATGTTCCAATTGCATCTGTCCACTTTCTTTGCACTAAAAACACTCAGTTTTTATTCTGGAAAAAGAAAAGATAAAGCTATTGTTGTGTGTGTCGAGTTGGAGAAGGATCAAAAAAAGGGGTGCCATTTAAAAGAGTGCAAAATTAAGCCTTGACAGCATACTTGCGAAGAGGGAAATGAGCCAACTTCTTTTGTTCACGAACAGTCTTCTTGGACTTTTCGAAAGGAGTCAAAGCTCTACGCATAGCACGAGTCTTCTTGACACGGAGATCGAGAGGAGTGAAACGCTTCTTTTGGTAGAAGAGACGAAGTTGTTCACGTTGGGTTTGGTTGATGACGGTCAAGACACGGGCAACGTTCTTGCGAGCCTCTCCACTATCAATTACAACGGATCAGCATGACTTCCTTTAGACCTCTTCCCACATTTCCACTTACACTTCTTGAGATCTACCACCAGCGACCTTTTGGACGCGGATGTTAGCAAGTTGTTGCTTTTGTTCGTCGAGAATCTTGACAAGCTCAGCCTTGTTCTTGTTGCGAAGTTCGAAAGCCTTAACGATAGCCTAATTATAACGATTGAATGGTAAGCAAAACAGGTTGTCATGTCGATCAGCCCAATGCTGCTATATGCACACATGGACAGAGAAGAAATGTCTATGCGATATTGTGTTGGCTGCCGGGAATCCTGGTGATTCTAGCAATACTTATAGGCGAGTAAAACATCAACTAAAACATGTGCTGACTTGGGCTATCCCCTATCGCTGTAATTTCTCCAGTCGTATGCCGATTTCATCTTTATTGCTGTGATGTATTGATAGTTTATTCATCTCTCTTTCTTTCTCTTCCTCTCTCTCTCTCTTTGTATGCATGTAGCAGATGGATGATGGATGGATGGATGGATGAGCCTCCCTTACCATTGGTAACACCGGTGAAATAGAGGGAAAGATTAGGATGCTTGCCAACAGAATGGATGCATTTGTAGCAGACTCGGCCTTCCGGTGGTGTAGCATAATTGACATCCCGCATTTTAAGCTACATCTGATGATGTGAAGAGTGCCTTATTAGATCAATGGTGTTCATGCATTCAAGATGCTCTTCATTATACCATACATATCATCTACTAGATTGATATAAATAATTCG
The DNA here is from genome assembly GCA_000950595.1 of Mucor ambiguus. NCBI lineage: Eukaryota > Fungi > Mucoromycota > Mucoromycetes > Mucorales > Mucoraceae > Mucor > Mucor ambiguus. Next base: position 209,054 of record DF836309.1, on the reverse strand, counting down.
ATAGAGCTTACATATAACTTTTCAGGCATTGTTACATTTGAGAATTTAGCTGTTTATAGCGTACGAACTAATCGATCATTGAAACATAAGCTAGTGGTCCCATGCCGACTCTATCTCTGTCTTTAACTGGCGCTTGTTTGATACCAAACTTTGCTGTAGATTATAGATTTGCTAAAAGATTTGTATTTGATTCAGTTATCGTGAATTTTATGGAAATTAATAAATATACCAGCACCCAAATCTAGCAACAAGACCTAGGTGAGCTACATGTGTGCATCTCTGTTGATAGCTCTAGAGTCATCTAGTAACATGCAACTCCTAAGCGCTGCTACTTCAAAGCCTATGCTTTGGACTGAAAAGAAAGTTATAATTCATTTGTAAATCATTCAAGTGAAAGTGGGTTCAGTGCATTGAGCATTGCCGAAGCATTGCTCAGCGCTATAATGTGTTGCTTTGCCTAAAGTGCCAGATACAAAAGTATAATAACCATTATATTTCATATAATGATTCAAGATACTACTAAGCTGATGTTTTTTCATATGCAATAATGATGCCAACTATCCTCGATGTCGATTATTGAACCACATAAAGATGAAAAAGGTCGAATATTGAATGTTACAAAATTAAAATGAATAGATAATTTTATTGATAATAGACTATGATACAGTGTTGAACTTTATACAAAAATAAGAAGAAAGCAAATATAAATGGGATATCTAACTAAGGTAGTATAGTAAAGTAGTGTTGAACTTTTTTGTTGTTTTAAGCAATTTAAGCATACTTGGCTCTGAATTGACGAGCAACTTCAACCAAGTTGGTAAGAGCAGCTTCAGTTTCGGGCCAGCCACGAGTCTTGAGACCACAATCAGGGTTGATCCAAGCGTGTTCCTTGGGAATGTACTTGATAACGTTGTCAAAGATGACAGACATTTCTTCAACAGAGGGAACACGAGGAGAGTGAATATCAAAGAGACCGGGACCGACTTCTTGAGGATACTTCTTGACAGCAAAGATGTTGAGGAGCTTCTCATCAGACTTGGAGTTTTCAATGGAGAGGACATCGGCATCAAGATCGACAATAGCATCAAAGATATCGTTGAAATCAGAGTAACACATGTGAGTGTGGATTTGAGTTTCGTTGCGGACACCAGCAGTAGAAAGACGGAAACAACCGACAGACCAGTCAAGGTAAGCATCCCAATCAGCACGACGAATGGGGAGACCTTCACGAATGGCAGGCTCATCAACTTGGATACAAGGAATACCGGCAGACTCAAGATCAACAACTTCATCACGGAGAGCAAGACCAATTTGAGCACAGACATCCTTGAGAGGAAGATCGTCACGGACAAAAGACCACTTCATCATGGTAACAGGGCCAGTCAACATACCCTTCATAGGCTTTTGAGTAAGAGATTGAGCATAGACGGTTTCGTCAACAGTCATGGGACCACGACGAGAGACATCACCAAAGATGACAGGAGGCTTGACACAACGAGAACCATAAGAGACAACCCAACCATTTTCAGTGAAATCGTAACCGTGGAGAAGATGACCGAAATGTTCAACCATGTCGTTACGTTCGGGCTCACCGTGCACAAGGACATCCAAACCAACCTTTTCTTGGAATTCAACCATTTGCTTCATCTCCTTCTTGATGAAAGCATCGTAGTCAGCAGTAGAGAGCTCACCCTTGTTGAACTTTTGACGAGCAACACGGATTTCCTTGGTTTGAGGGAAAGAACCGATGGTGGTGGTAGGGAAGAGAGGCAAGTTGAGCTTCTTGACTTGGGCTTGACGACGAACACTGAACTCGGCAGGACGCTTCCAGTCAGCAGCAGGAATGTTGTTGGCACGATCACGAACAGCAGGGTTGGTGGTTTGAGCAGAAGTACGACGAGACTCGATAGCGGCAGCGTTAGCATCGAGAGCTTCCTTGACAGACTCAGGACCGTTGTTAAGAGCAGAGGCAATGACAGCGATTTCCTTGGTCTTCTCAACAGCGAAAGCCAACCAGCTAAGGAGTTCAGGGTTCTTCTCGGCAATCTTCTTCTCGAAAGAAGTAGAGAAGGGAGAGTGGGCAAGAGAACAAGAGGGAGCAATGAAGACGCGCTCCTTACCGAGAGCAGCAACAGCCTTTTGACCCAATTCAATAGACTTGGCAAGGTTGTTGATCCAGATGTTACGACCATCGACGAGACCGAGAGACAAGACTTGAGAGTTGTTCAATTGAGGCAAGATAGCATCGAGTTCCTCGGGAGCACGAACAAGATCAAGGTGGACACCGTTAACGTGAGGAATGAGACCAGAGATGTTGGACTCAACGCGACCAAAGTAAGCAGCAACCAAAGTCTTGATAGAAGTAGCAGCATTGATGGTCTTGTAAGCTTCTTCATAGGCAGCCTTGACATTGGCGGGCAAATCGAGGATAAGAGCAGGCTCATCAATTTGAACCCATTCAGCACCAGCAGCTTCGAGTTGCTTCAAGAGTTCAATGTAGAGAGGAAGGACCTTGGGGAGGAGAGAGAGAGTATCAAAGTTCTCGAAACCCTTGGCAGTCTTACCGAGGTGGAGGAAAGTAACAGGACCAACAATGACGGGACGGGTCTCAATACCGAGAGCCTTAGCAGTGTTGTATTGCTCAACAGCACGAGGGTTTTGGAGAGTGAATTGTTGGTTAGGTTCGAATTCAGGAACGATGAAATGGTAGTTGGTATCGAACCACTTCTTCATCTCTTGAGCAGGGACATCAACCTTTTCAGTAGTGGCAGTAGCAGGCTTTTGGAGACCACGACCCATAGCAAAGAATTGTTGAAGAGGATCTTGGATGTGTTGGTAACGAGTGGGGATGACACCGAATTGTTGAGCAGTATCCAAGACACGATCATACAAAGTGTAATCACCAGAGGGAATGTGCTCAATACCTTGCTCCTTTTGCAACTTCCAGTGTTGTTCTTGGATTTTTTGGTAGGCAGTCTTGAGTTCATCAGAAGAGATCTTTCCAGACCAGTAAGCCTCAACAGACTTCTTAAGCTCACGCTTAGCACCGACATAGGGGAAACCGAGGTTAGTAGCAACAACCATTGTAATTATTATTTATAAAATAAAAGTGATAATGAAAAAAGAAGTGAAATGTTGATTTAACTTTGCTATTTATACTTTTTTTTCTCAATTCTACATTTGTGTTAAATTGCATAGTTCCGTTCTAGTTTGGGATTCAGAGATCTGCTAACGATGCATTGGCAGATGAGATGATGGTTCAAAGGGCCAATGGAATCCTCAAATATCAGACATCTCCGCCATTGGAAAATCACCTACAACTTGACTTCAAAATCTTTTCTACATCAAGACATAATGGTTTTAAGTTAGAATCTACTTTTTGATAACATAGATATATAGTTGATACACTATTTGATGACTTTTCCCCCCATCTAGTTTCTTGTTTCTCGAGATATCAATGTTTTTTTTTCGTTTTCCATAGATTACAAAATACGTTATTTCTCGGCGTCCAGCCAATGGATTTCAATCATCAAAGCTCTTGCATAATTTTAAGCCGTTCAGCGAATCAAAAACGAATACCTGTGCTACTTCTAACATTTGGTGTTAGGTACCACATGCCGCTCATTTTAACATTTCCAACCATCAATCAAAATCTTGATGTGCAAATAAACTAGGGATTGGGACGACGCTGAATGAGTAGCCAATAATTATGACTTTAAATTCGAAAAAAGAAAGTTAGAAAGAATGGGGCGGATGATGCTTGCTGATTCTGTCATGATTCATCTTTGAATGAGTCTGTAAAAACCTTATTTCAAGTTGAAGTGGTAAGGATCTGATTAGGTTTAAAGCCAAGCAGGTAGAAACCAAATATGTCCTGATGTGAATTATTGAGCAAGATGGCTGATGGCAATGAATGGTTGGCTTATATTTTCCTATATCAGGTTATTGATATTATGCAATTCGAGATATATACTACATTTCAAATATCAACGATTGAAACCCAACATCAAAACAGATTGTCCAATGAAAAATAAATTAAAAGTAGATATTTCATCATTTAAACAACCTTTCAATTTCTATTGGGACTCAGGAATGCTAAATCGCATCTCTATGCCGATTAGCCCTTAGATCAACATCATGAAAGCTTACAGACATTAAACTTTAACTGATGTTTAACCGATACATCTCGCTCCCGCGAAATCAAAAGGAACCATCATTACTGTAATTGAGCTTGATAGAAGTAAGTAGATGATTGAAGAGAGAATCATTAAGCGAAGATCTAGTGTGGTGTTTATCGGCAGTACATTTGATAGTGTGGCATAAATAAATCAAGTACGAACAAAAAGATTCAAAATGGCAAAGCTTCATTGGATCATTTTAGAACTGATGGTGATCTTATACTTTCAACCTAGATCAATGCTTCCATCAGGAACAGGTCAGAAGGCATACAAAGTTATTGAGATGTGATCAGTCCTTCAGTCATTGATTTGTATTGCATTTCAATACTCTTTATTTTGTTTCTCTTTTTCTTTCCAGTTGTTCACGGTTTAATATTTTTGTATACAATATCAAATCTCTAATACCATATTCATTGTACATATAGTCGTGGTGCCCTTATTCCTATTCGACACTAAACCTCTCACCACACTATACTTTTAGTTTATCATAGCTAGATTCATCAGGAGTTTAAGTCTCAATAAGCTACTCAATATTAGGCTAACGCACATCTACAAAGTTCTGTATAATATTCTTTTAATGTAAGTTGTATCTAATACTTATGCGACTAAAACGAAGCGAAAGACATATGTAGCAGTTCTCTTCGCTTTACAACGCATTCCTCCAGAAGCTTTTCCGCACGATAGACAGATGACGAGCGATTAGAGTCTACTCCAAATTTTAAAGCTCGTGTAGAGAGTGTTATGAATTCTTCTACTTTCTGATATCACAGCGAATAAACGTAAGATTCGTTATATATCATTACTAATTTTTGTTTGTGCTCATGCGAGTGGCTCTTGCGAAATCCTGCTGTTGCTATAACCCATGGTGTATCTACTGTATATATTGCTAACACGGAATCTAGTGTTAAGATACACAGTGCGTGATTTAAGCGGATTAAAGTGGCTGGCGAGTTTTACCAGGGGTTTAGCAGCAAAGTGGAGCGTATTGGTAGAATCACTGGTAGTTTTCTTCATGAAAAATACATAGACAACGTAGGTATATACAAAGCAAAGGTGTTTGCATCAGATGTACTGTTTATTATTTGGTGATGGGGCCTTCTTTGTGTATAACCTCCCACCCTACATAGCCCGATATTGTGGCCTGGACCACTTCATCATATAAATAGATAGCGCTGAAAACTCTGACACAAGGCGGCGGTGAACATCACACCTGTATAAAGGTTACTGGACAAGTAACCCTCTTGTTATAATGTCACGAGCCTTTCCACACTTCGGATGGTTTCCTGACCTACGCTACGCTTTGGTGGAAACCAACCTACGTGGAATCGGCTCGCGCTGCCGCGGGTCTTTGGCTATTATCTCGAATGAACAATAGCTAAAGTACAGGAAGGTTTATTAAATCAACAAGTTGTCATTTTAAGAAAGAACTTCTTGAAACACAATATTCGTAGTTTAACTTGAATATTGTTCATTTTCGACCTTTGGTAAAGCAGCTTTGACATGATTCACTGATCTTACCCTTGATTAAATAATGGTCCACGTTCTCTTCCGAACCATCATGGACAATTTTTGGCCAGTGTGAATTGCAGGTAAACGTTATAAAGTAGCTTGATCTGCCCAGCGCCGATATCATTGCCACTGAGTCCTGGTATAGCTACTGCATTGATTTTGGTGACCCTGTATATGATGAGAGTAAGCTAATTTGTTTGCCAATATCCTCAGTGGAAATGGTGCAATCAGGTACCGCTGCATCTTTAAATCCTGAGCGCGGCTCTGTTTGTAATGACCTCTGGTTGTTTCGTATGTATTCCAAACGTCAATGCTCATCTGCCCTCACGAAGCCCTATTTTGCAGCAGCCAAAATATTTTAATATCCGGTTGTCATTTTCTGTTTCAATTCGTTGTTTTTGTTCAGAAATCGACCTGTTTGATTCATTTTGCAAGATTTAACTATATAAAGTGTGGTGATAATTCAAAACTCTCTTAAGCTTCCTTGGAGCACTTTTCAAGGTGCATCCAATGGTAAAAAGAAAAATAGATGTTTTGGATAAACTTGTTGAGCAATTCTGGAAAATATTAAATGTGGATTTTGGCCAAAATGTCTAAATATCACATATAAAGGTTTCACAAACAAAGTTTCAGGGGCTGCTTTAGATCAAGAAAAACTTTTTGATATAGTATATACCTTAGTAGAGGTCTTTATTTTCGCCTTCAAAAACGCGATCGTTTGATTTTCAATGAAAAGTATGAGGTACCACTCATGCTTTTTGATGGATTTTTGATGATGTTTTTTTGGTCCCCAAAAAGTTGAGTGAAGGTGTCAGTAAGTTAGTACCAGATAAAAGTAATTGTTTGGCGCTATTTTGAAGGTCTAAAACAGCTTTCAGCTCGAGAAAACACGGTTCCAATATGACGAGAACATGTTGCGTTTTGCGCATATTTGAGCAGTAGAAGGCAATGCACGCAGGCTGTCTGCTTATATTTGAGTTGGTTTCATAAATACAGACCAAGAGTATCATAGAAAAGTTATATCCATAGTTTCAGGTCGTTTATCTACGGGGTTTACCCAAAAGTGGGAAGTCAAGTGAGAAAATTTCACTAGTAAGGACATCCTGCTTCAGTTGATACTGTCCCACTTGGAAATCACTATGTATGAATGCCTGGCTTCCTTGATGACATAACGCACAGAAAACCTGCAGTTGTAGCACCAAGACCATCTACAATATGCATTAATCACGGCAACTTCAATGACCTATTTGGTGAAATGGTCTTTCTTAGATGCACATTGCCATTGTTCTACTACCATTTATCCATATTTGGTCAGTTTCTGTTCTGAATTGGTAGATCCAATCGTGCTCCAATAGTCACAGTTCATAACCTTAATAAAGCACACACACACACTTGCATTCCATTTTTCCTTCTTTCCTTTGTAAATACAAAATGATCTTTTCCAAAGTCTTTAAATCAAATCCAATTCAATCATTTGAATTGACAGTTGCATCAGGCAGCAGAGACAATGTGATTGCCTTTGGTCCCGCTTCCATAATAAACGGTAAGTTGATTGTTTCAAGACAAACAATGGATAACTTACCCGCACATTACATGAAGGGAGTGTAAAGCTGTTTCTAGAAAAACCTATTCAGGCAAAATCAATAAGGGTGGTGTTTTCTTGTCATGAATGGGATCAGCAGCAGAAGCCTACCAAGTTACTATCCGTAGAGTCAGATGTTTTTAGTCAAAGTAGGAATTATTCGATAGCGATGACAATAGAAGCTCATTTTTGCATAATTGTTACTACTAGAGGCTGATCATGACATGCTAGAGAGAGGCAACCATATATACCTGTTTGCTATACAACTGCCATCATCAGTAAACTATCCACCTACGATTCGAGACTCTTATCTTGGTCACCGCATTGAATACACCCTACAAGGTCATTTGGACTTTGCATTAGACAATAACACGCATAAACAGAAATCAACTGCCAGTGTACCTCTGACTTATTTGCCTCTTGTGACATTCGATGACCGTATGAATCAATATGCAACTCGTAACAAGAGTATCAGGATTGAGCAAGGCAATGAATACGTACACGTTACAGCAAGCTTGGCAAACCCTTCATCTTGCCCAGGTAAATACATCTATTTGAGGATATAAAATCTGCCATTGGTTGACGATTCCCGTTTATCCTTTTAGGTGATCTGTGTTCCATTAAACTCTATACCCACAACAAATCATCGTACAGTATTACTCAGGTGCACATTGTATTATTATCCACAGCAACATCATTAAACGACAACAGAAACCCTGATTTGCCAATAGCATCAGGCCCTTCTTACCAACACAAACAGCGTCAGATCTTGAACGAATCATTCTACGTATCTATACCCAAAAACACAAGCGACATCACCACCATCTGTCCATTTAGAGTGCCCTCTTACTGCGTTCCTACTACGCAGAGCCATTTTGGGAAGTATATAGACATTACTTACGAGGTGTTTATAATAATTCCTGCCATGGGCAGTAATTGGGATGGTTGTACAACCTCGCAATTATTCCTAAACACACAAGCTATTCGACTTCCACTATTTGTTACAACAGTGCCTTATTGCTCTACGCAGCCACCAAAGTTGCAGATCCCATTTGCAGATGAGAACAATTCAGATGTGCCCAACTTTATCATCAATGAGTCGCCCATCCCGAGCCCCATTACTGACGGCTGGGGACCTGGTAGTCCTGTTGATCCTGATGACGAGCTCTGTTTACCTCAAACGCACGAGGATGCCTCAGGACATTTGATGGTGCCTCCCATTGTCTCGCCCTCTACCTCTGCCAGAAGGTCTCTCTCCGTTCATTCTACAACCAGTAGCGCAGCTTGAACTCTTAGAGAATGATTGCAGCTACGTCTTTCATAAGCAATAAAAACGAGACGAATGCTTCATTTGATGTGTAGTTTGAAGGCTCCTTGTTGAAATTAAATGTTTGGCCGTCTTGCGTAGTTGTATAGATGTTTGGATTTGTCCTGCTTGCTCTGGAATGATATAGATCGCAGTGAGCCGATCATCGCTTGATCTGATTATGAAAACCACAAGTTTGCATTTGAATGCTAAAACGAGGGTGTTGAAAGAGTCACCCCGCCTTTTTAATGTGTGAGCCATTGTTTATTTCCCATCTTAATCATGTTACAAGCATTTTTACGTGCTCCCGCAACAAAAAAGCTATTTTCTAATCACATTCATACCATCATGAGTCAACGTTCATTCTCTGCAGCCTGTTGCATCATTGGCGACGAGATCCTCAATGGCAAAACTCGAGATTCAAATGCAAACTATCTCGGTAATGTATCATGGTTGTAGTAATCTGCTTGCATGTACACTAATTTCTGGAGGGTTTCAGCCAAGTATCTATTCAATTTGGGAGTGGATTTGAAGAGAATAGAGACCATTGCTGATGACTATGAGGCCATTGAAGAAACAATCAAGCGATTATCAAGCCAGCATGATCTTGTGTTTACCAGCGGAGGCATTGGACCCACTCATGACGATATCACTTATGCAGCACTTGCCAAAGCGTTTAATTTACCATTAAAATTGGACGAGGAAACGTGTAGACGTATGGAAAAAGTATCTAAAGCCAAGTTCACAGACTGGAGCTTAACAGAAGAGAGAAAGCGAATGGCCATCTTTCCTGAGCCATCAGAAAAGCTGCGAAATTGTGATGATTTGTGGGTACCTGTTGTCGTCGTCAACAAGAATGTCCATGTATTGCCCGGTATACCAAGATTATTTGAATCACTGCTAGACTCTTTAAAACCACATTTCGAGACTTTAATGGGCGAGCATCAATCCTATTATCGAGTTCAGATCGCAACCAAGCTACAGGAAGGCAAGATTGCACCCTTTTTGACCGAACTGCAGGAACAGTGCAGCTCCAAGCAAATCAAGATTGGCAGCTACCCTAATTGGGGCGAGGGCAAAGATGGCGCTCGCGTTGTCGTCAGCGTGGTTGGTAAAAGCGAGCAAGATGTTAATGCAATTGGAGATCAAATCGTCCAAGGCATTGATGGATGGATCACAAAAGGCAAATTGTAAGATGGGGAATTTAGATGCTTCTGTTTGATTGGGCGAGGCTTTCATCATGAAAAAAAAATTGTGAATTTCAAAAACCATCAAATCTAGTTTTTTTTGCACACCTTTCCTTTGGGCCAAACGGTGTGTGTCCTGTCAATCATATGAAGAAAATAAATAATTTTATTTTTTTATCTTTTTATCAACCACTATCAAAACGAACCTTCTCCTTCACTCGCACAAACATGTTTACTTACAAAGAAGCCGTCGATAAGCTCAATTCCCTACAAAGCAATGCTGCTCTCCTCGAAAAATTACGCAAGGCTGGCCCAAGGATGAACGAAAAGAGTCTACCAGAGATGAGAGACTACTTTAAGCGCATTGGATATCAGCCCAAGGACTTTGATAAGCTCAACTTGATCCATGTCACTGGCACAAAGGGAAAGGGCTCAACGAGCGCTTTGACTCAATCTGTCCTCCACAACTACGACACTACCATCAAAACCGGCTTATTCACCTCGCCTCATTTGGTCGCTGTTCGTGAGAGAATTCGTATCAATGGTGTGCCTATCAGTGAAGAGTTGTTTGCAAAGTATTCGCAAGAGGTATGGGAGAGATTAGAAGCGACCAAAGAAGAAGCGATCAAGGCCATGAACTTGTCTGAGCAAGACACTAAGGAGATGCTGAGAAACACCAGAGAACACCCTGATAAGCCCATCTATTTCAGATATTTGACATTGGTGGCATTGCACGCATTTGTCCAAGAGAAGGTAAGGTCCAGTCAGGATTTCTCCTACCATATATTCATCAGTGTACACAGGTGGATTGTGCTATTCTGGAGGTTGGTGTCGGTGGTGAGTACGATTCTACCAACATCATCGAGAAGCCTGTTGTTTGTGGTATCACTGCTCTTGGTTTGGATCATGTCTCTGTGCTGGGAAATACTATTGACCAAATTGCCTGGCACAAGTCGGGTATTATCAAGCCCAATGTACCCGTCGTCTCGTTTGAACAGCCTTCTTTGGCGATGCAAGTCGTTGAAAAAAGAGCACAGGAAAAGAACGCACCTTTGACTATCCTACATGCCAAGGACATTTCCAAATTGGAAGGCGTCGAAATAGGTAAGACTTTGCCAATGATACAATTAGCATGGCGCTTATGCGTGAATGATAGGCTTGGCCGGTGTTCATCAGAAATACAATGCTCTGACAGCTATCGAATTATGTAAAATATGGCTCAAGAGAATTCGAGGCACTGTGTTGGATCAGGATGTGCCTGAAGGTTTCAAGAAGGGTTTAGCGTTAGTGAAATGGCCTGGTAGAGGACAGCAACTGTCACTGAAAGACACAAAGTATGCTACAGCAAGCAACAATGTCACATGGTACTTGGATGGTGCACATACCATTGAAAGCCTGCAAGTCTGCGCTGAATGGTTCAAAAACACCATCAGCAAATCCAACAATGATAATCATATTCGAATTCTGGTCTTTAATTGCACACATGGCCGAGATAGTAGCCATCTTTTACAAGTTATTGCCAACATCCAACCTCAAGTTCAATTTGATCATGTCATTTTCACCACCAACATTACTTTCAAAGACGGTTATACCACAGACAACACTAACAAGACTGTGTCCATGGAGGAAGTTGTCTCTGTGCAGCAAGAATTGGCCAAGAGCTGGAAAGAACATGTTCCTGACTTCTCCAATGAACGAGTCCACGTCGTTGGTACCATTGAAGATGCCGTTGATTTCGCTGTTGATCTCTCCAAGAAGTCAAGCGATAAGCATGTTCAGGTCTTGACTACCGGCAGTTTAATTATGGTGGGTAATACTTTGACTGTATTGGGCATAGAGCCTCAGTAGAGCTATTAATTTATGCCATTCGAGTGCAAGTGGTGTGACATCACTTGTGTGTGTATCTGATATCTTTCTCTCTCTTTTTGATCATAATCAGAGAAATTGTTTCCTTTTCTTTTTATTTCTCTTACATATAGCTACAATAATACTAATAAAATGACCACATTACAACAAGAATTTAACTTGGAGATGGTATATTGCATCTGAAAGAGATGTTGCTGCGATGGTATTAACATACTGCGGTTCTGTGCAGACTTCTTTACCGAGAGACCAAGTCAAAGATGTGCTTCGGGGTAATTCAGATGCTGTGATTTCCAATAATAATTGCTCATCATTCGCTAGGTCTACTACATTCCATCTTTTTTCATAGATTACTTGTAAACGTGCTTCCTCGTGAACTTCGAGTTCTGAACACAACAGTAGTAATGTATACGTACGACTGTAGACTGCGTTGGATATTCATGCCTCGTGTAGTCTATTACAGATAGTCCAGATGTCGAAAACTTGATTGAAGAGAAGATAGCGGAGTTTCTGCAAAACAGCAATAGCCCTACACAAGTAAAGCAAGGAAAGGTATAAATGGTGGCAGATCAGATTATGGAGTGGATCACTGATAGGAAATAGGTGGCAGTGTTATTTTATGAAAAGAGGCTGAAAAAGAATTGGTTTCAATTCTCTAAATCAGAGGAATTTGTCTGCTGGGAGCAATGGGATATCACATTAAATTTGGCTCAATCTCCAAAGTCAGAGCAAGGTACTTACGACACAACACACAGACTTTTTCAAACGTAAACAAACAAATAGCCCGTATAGAAAAACTGAAATCAATGAAATCCGTGGAAAATCAATTTATTCAAAATCTTATGAAGATACTTAAAATTGTGAACGATTACAAAGAACATATACCGTCAATTACGACAACAGAAGGAAACCCATTTCCGTATCAAATTGCCATTCAATCACAATCAGAAGCCTGGAACAGTATGATTAAAAGAATGTTAGTTACAGATGCACCTACCATAGAAAAGTCGACCAGTAGTCCTATAACACAAAACACAGCAAACGTATCATCAAAAGCCAGCAGCCGACCCTCAAGTATAATAAGATCTGATAGAGGAATGTCCTAATTTCTATTATTTGTCTATATTCAAATAACATTTTTTATTCTCTTATTGGATTTCAAACAAACCAAACAATGTATAAATAATAAGGTTTCTCAATCAGTGAAAATTGAAAAGTATATATAAGTTTTTAAGATGTATGCTGATCAAAATTATTTGGCAAT
>DF836309.1:172753-189207 GCA_000950595.1 Mucor ambiguus | reverse complement strand
TTGTTGATACTATATCTCGCGCGATGTACACGAGAAAGGACCCATCAGCCACCCAAAGAATTCTTTAGACGAAAGAAAGATGTGCGATCAGAATTAACGAATCGAAAAAGAAAATGTGCATCGGAATTTAAAAAAGTTTGGTAACGTAACAAAATACGGCTTCATGAGGGCATTTGATGTTTCCAAAAGCTATCAAACATATTCTCTCCTTTCTCTCGACTTTTACAACATTCGACATAGTCAACGGCCTCGTGCCTCCTCCCATCATATAGTCATCATTGCGATGTCTAATATTTAGAAGGCTCACTATCGTCTCATCTTTGGCCAAACTCCCTTCGCTCCCGCCGCTGTGCTGAATAGTATCCGACTCGACATCCAAAAGATGATTGACGAGGATCTCATTCATACCAGCCTATAGTTTACTCCTTTTAATAGTACTTAGTATCATTGTTTTAAATATATCATATCACAGATAATTGCGCCCGCTGCTTGGCTATTGTCATACTACAATAACCTATGCGGAGCAAGTAATAAAAGCCTTAAAAAAAAAGCTATCAAACAGGGTATTGCGAATAAAAAAGTATTACTACATAAAAGAGACATCAAAAGATTCTAAATATTGTTAGTTTCGTGATATAAGTTAATGGCCTGCGCAGCGCAAGCCTTTCCCCACTTTGGGTGGTTTCCTGACCTACGCGAAAGCAGTTCTCTTTAAAGGTGTCCTTTGCCATGGCAATCAACAAGTTTCAAGGGCAATAGCTTACAAAGGTTAATATAGATTTTGGAAGTCCTGTCTTCATGTATGGGCAGTTATATGTGGCCATTTCCAGAGTAATCTCTATACAAGGAATGACTATATTGCTTCCCACTAACAAACCTCAAACAGAAAATGTAGTATATCCTGTAGTTCTTTACAGAGAAACTACATGTCCGAACATAAATTTCATCAGCCTCCAATTTTAATCTAATGCGTATAGTCCTCTACTATAACATTCTTGATTGATTATGTAAAAAAGCATTTAATTTAAACGAAACCCGCAGGCGACGCCGTCATCGAGCTTAGCGAGATCAAACGGATAGTGTTTTATATAAAAGTTTTCACTTTATAGCAATGTGTCAGGCGTATTTACATTGAATGTTTATAAGAATCGAAATCTTAGCCATTTTGAGTAGTTATGTAGTAAGCTTTATTTTCACCGAGTTATTGCATTCAATTGCATCTTTCTTTTACTGCTTGCACTAAGAGTAGTAATGTTGATTTCGCGAAAGGCAGTGTTTCAAGCGTAAACAGAAGTTTTGACCAATGTCTGAAGAATATACTAACTTCAGCAAGTCTAAACTTGGCCAAAAAGCACTTGGAGATTAGGTTTTAAAAACTAGTAGATTGTGTAGCATCTTGGCTTTCTAATGATATAAGATATATGTATCTACCTTGTCAAAAAAGTGCTCGCTCCGATTTTGCAAGATGCTCACTCATGAAGCCCAGAAAACAAGCTGCAAGCCACTCCAACTTCATTTGCAAAGCTGCAAAAACTAAAAGCAAACCCTGCAACCACAGTATCAAAAGATTCACTGAAGCTCGGCGCGTCTTTTGGTAGCGCTATTGTGCTACTTGAAGGTTATTATGTGCTCTTTTTTAGTAGTTCTCTGCTTTATTTTTGTCAGTTCCACGCGTTTTGGCACCGAAAAAAAGGTGTATGACGGATATAGGGCATGAAGTACTGTCAAAGGGCAAAATATCGCGAATGAAAGCGATATATTTCAACCTGGAACAAATATACGTTTACAGACTATCTGAGGATCATCTTGGGCAACTGTTCCTGATCAGTGAAATCGTTTAATAGAAAATATTAGCCATACTTTACTAATTCACTTTAGAGCACTCTCTAAGAAAAAGACTCTGCATTCTTTTGTTTAAGCAACCGCCTTTGATTACAAAACGTCAACATCTGTGGGCCCGATATGTCAAAGAGTGAGTCTATGTATGCATTATATCAATTGGCCACCGTGTCTACTGCAGTTTGTCTAGTTTTGGAGGGCAGAATTCTAAAAGAGTTTTGACAGTGCTTTTGTTCGATCATTGCCGCTTAGATAATCTTGAAAAAGGTTTCAAGGAACCGGGCTTCTGTGACAAAAAGGTTAAAAGGTAAAATCGAGATCGAATCCGGAGTAAAAGGCGTTAATAATTTATCCAAATGTATTTTTGTTGGTATCCCTCATGGTGCAATTGACTATAGGTTTGAGCAAACCTTTCTAGCGAAACTCAACCTTCTGGCCAACATCGTGATAGCGCAATGCTTCTGCAGAATTGATCTTGGACTTATGAGAAAGACGACGTTTTGTAAGGATTCAATTCAAACATCTGAAAAAAGCTGGATCAGTTACCCATAAAGTTTGATTTGGACTTTAGTACGACACTTATTCAAAACATTAACGTATTCATCCAGTACAAACTCTTTTATATTGGTGATTTATTTTGGATTTTATTACATAAGGTAGGCACAGCCAAGCAAAGAAAAAATGAATAAAATAGAAAGAGAGCGAAAAGAACATTCGTGTATATATACAAAGAGAGGGATAGAAAAAAGGAGGGTAAAATGGAATAGTATAATGAAAACAATGAGCAATAAGACCGGATTACATCAATATCTAGCCAAATGTTGATACAATATGAGCCAGTTGCAATAAGCCGCCAGAGGGCGATTTTGAGCTGTTATTGCTGCCATTATTGCTGTCCTTGTCTTCATCCATAGGGTCGTCCTTTTGGTGGTCATCAGACGACGGTTTATAATTCCCACTGGTTTGATTTCGTGCTACGTTGGACAACTGTTCCTCTTGTTGCTGTGCGGGATGAAGCAATGTATACGGGAAACTCGAATTTTGTGGTCTTGTGAAAGTTAAGGGACGATGTTGGTAAAAAAGTGTGGAGGTAGGGTTTGTGGAAGTAGAAGGGCTCAAATTAGGTGATGGCTCTTTTTCATTTGCAACAAACACTTCTCTGGGAGGTGAGGTAGGTCTAGAAGCAGGATTGCTGGTATCATCCATGATGTGATGAATAGAGGGCAGAGATGTCGAGGAGGAGGAATTGGAGAGTGTAGGCGAAGGAGTACGATCATGATGCTGTTGCAGTGGTAATTGAGGTACATGTTGTGGCTGTGGCTGTGGCTGTGGCTGCTGGTGCTGTTGCTGTGTAGGTGTGATGGCTTTTTTCAAATTAGATGGTGATCTAGCTGCAGAAGATAATGGCAATGGGAAATTGAATCGCACAGGAGTATGTCTTTCATGTGCAGTTGTAACACTGGTCAATGATTGATGATAATTGGAAAGATGCTGATCAATTGTAAGCGGAGGTTCTACTCTTACAGGATCTGATCTTATACGATGATGGGCATGAAGACGAGGCCTTGGTCTCGGTTCTTCAGCTAATCCTCTCTTTTGTGATCTTCTAGATTTTGGTGACATGTGGGTTCTATAATGTTGCATCATATTGTCTTGACGTGAAAACCTTGATTGACACCCTGGAAATAAACAAGGAAAATTCTTTTCACCTGTATGAATCCTGTTGTGTCTTGCGAGATGGCCACTAAATGTTATATAATCTATAATGAGTACAAAAGTATTACTTGTGCAAGCTGTATAGTTACCTAGTAGTGAAGCTCTTGTTACATCCAGGCTCAATACAGTGATATTTTCTCTTTGATTGCTGAGCATCTTGCTGCCACTCATCAGCAGAAGAAGTAAACGATGTTGGTGAGGTGGGCGTCTTTCCACTGGGAGACTCTGACTGTTCGTCATTGTTATTCAGCAAACTGACCTGTCTGCCAGATGCATTCTTTACTGATAGCAATCCTTCATTCATTTCTAGCGTGGATAGCAGACAAGGAAATATATATTAGAGTAAAAGGTAGAGAGAAAGAGGCAGAGGAAAAAGGAATGGAAAAGAGAAAGAAAAGAGAATGAAAATGGGTTTCAGATACCAAAAAGATCAAATGAGGTTTTACGCAGTGAGAGTTTTTTTTTCTCATATTGTTATTATATAACGCTTTTAAAAGCAGATGCTCCGCGGAATCCACAGAGACCCTTTACCTTAAGGGTACCCAGCTTTTTAATGTCGTATGACTGGTAAGGGTTCTATCTCATACATGCTAAAATGATTTTTTCCCATCCGAGCAATCTTTGAGTTTCAACGTCGAATATCTCACTTCATTGAATCCTTTTTCTTGCCTTTTTTTAACCTTAATAATTTACTAGAGTTCGGTTTTTTGACATGTTGCAATTTGCAATGATCCAGATGCTTTGAATATAAAACATTTTTTCCCCAATCTTCCCAGAGTTCTTTTTTCAGTACTTGTGATTGAACGGCGGTTGTTCATTTACACCACGATTCGAGAGCAGACTCCATGGAACGAATGCAACTAAACTACAAAAATTACCAAAAACAACCTAGGTGCCTTGTGTTTATCGCAATGAGTTAGGTCCCTACTTTCTTGATTTCAAAATGGACCCTGTTTGATACAAAAATCGTATCTATTAGTCATGATATCACATCAACAACTTCAACGAGATTATACATGTCAATGAAGTATGCCGGGTGAGGATTGAAATATCCCAAATCCTATCAATGTCGAACAGAGATGCTTGTGGTTCTGACACACCCGTATTTGGTTAATAAATGTAAGGTTCCTTACAGATGACCCTTTGATTCTTTATCTAATACAGTCAATCAGTGATGAGTATCTCGATCATCTTTTGGCTATACATAAAAATTACAGAGGTAGATCTACGATGGTAAAATGGAGTTCCACATTACTCAGATCCTCCACACAGAGGATTGACGAATGTAGTAATCTCTTTTTATCGTAAGGCTGAAATTGAACCAATGACATTAGGTCTAGTAATTACATAAGGGTGGCAGTTGTATTAGTAAGAATGCTGATCATAGATGTTTAATGGAAACTGTAAGCTGAAAATATCATTGTATGCTTGTCCTTCAGTGATACTATAAGCAGCACACTCATATAACGTAGAGGTAGGTTTTGCAGTGCAGTCAACCCTGATTGATGTCGCGAGTATATTTCAGCTCAGAAGATGTGGGTCTAGATACTTCTGGATCACGCTAAATTGTCGAAGAAACTAACCTGATATTTTGGTGAAAAATGCAGTGAAAGTCCACTTTTCACCCTTTCACTAGCACGCAAAGTTTTTCTTGAACCACCTGTAGCACTGGGTATGAGTCTTTTATGAAGCTCCACATCTACATCGAGGAAAACAAATCATATACAAATAGACAAAATAGTAACATTGCCTCTTATTACTCGAAAGAACGCAAAACGCAGCGAAATTTGGATGCATTTGAGTAACAATTTCTCAAGTTAGAAGTCGCTTTGGAGTGCTAGAATAACATCTCACAATTGTTTTCACCTAGCATCTGCTTATGGATACCTTTGCTCGACTTTTTTCGAGAGCTAAAAAAACATCGCCAAAAATCCATCAAAAAACATGAAGGGTACCTCATGGTTTTTGTCGAAAAGCAAATGATCGTATTTTTGACTTCAAAAATGAAGAGTTTTGCTATAGCATATCTTGAATCAAAAGTTTTCTCTCGATCCAAAGCAACCCCTGAAAATTCGTTTGTGAGACCTTTATATGTAACATTGTGACATTTTGGCCATAAACCTCATTTCAAATTTTCCGATATTGCTCAATAAACTCTTTTATAAGTAGCGCCACTGAAAGCGCCTTTAAAGGTACTCTAATAATGCATTAGCAAGTATGAGAAGATCATTACAATTTATATAGTTGGCTCTTGCAAAATAACTTAACCAAGTCGCAATTTGACCAAAAACAACGAATCGAAACAGATTGTCAAGCGAAGCTTTACTCGATTTTTAGCTGGTGAAATGAAAGCCATGCTTTCTGTGAGAGAAATAAACGCTGTTGGAAGCTGATAAAAAGGAGATTACGAAGCAAAAGGCTCGATAAATTTGGCTGGTTATTTTTCTTCTTTCTGTGGATCGCTTTCATACTTGATAGACTCAATATCTGCTTATCATTCGTCTAAATGCGAATGCTGACTTGAAATGACTCTGTTCAAATATTGCGTACGATGTAGACCCTGTTTTATCCTTGATTAGGGTAATGATAGAACAGCTGATTAAGGCCATTTGTCTAATGTAATTATGCTTGAGTGCAATAGCCACCACTACTCATTTAAGCCTTTTTTTATAGCCATTGCTGGATGATAGCACTGTTAATGCTCAGACTGTCAGGGTACATCAAGCTTCGGAATGTTTCGGTGCTAATGTTATATTCTTGCTTTGCCATCAAGTAAAGTTTATGTATACAATAGCGGTAGCTTCAAATATTTTAGCGGATGAGAGCAGCATTGGTATATTAGACCAATAGGAAGATTTACGACATATGGTGTCCTCATAATTTGATTGCTATAAAAGGCGGCCATCCAATTCCCCTTTTTACCTCTTTTTCAAAACTACTTAAACTTCCACGCGAAAACATTTCATGTCAGAAAGCAGCGCTTATTACATCGGTATTGACGTGGGTACAGGGTAAGTGCCGCCAAAAGACGAAATGTACTCGAAAATCAATCAGCAATATCGAATAGTTCAGCTCGTGCTGCCATCATCGATGTCGAGGGTCAGCTCATCAGCCTGGATGTCCAACCTATCATCACACACAATCCAAAGCATAGTATTTACGAGCAATCTAGTTCAAACATCTGGTCG
This sequence comes from Mucor ambiguus, assembly GCA_000950595.1. Lineage (NCBI taxonomy): Eukaryota > Fungi > Mucoromycota > Mucoromycetes > Mucorales > Mucoraceae > Mucor > Mucor ambiguus. The sequence goes on along the minus strand of DF836309.1, from coordinate 182,464 downwards.
AGCATCACTACTTGTGTGCGCAATATCATGCAGCAATCAGAGCTTCAACCTCATCAAATCAAGGGCATTGGTTTCGATGCGACGTGTTCCTTAGTTGTACTGGACAAACAAGGAAGCCCACAATCTATCGACCAAGCATCAAACTTTACAGACAACAACTTCAATATCATTCTATGGGCTGATCACCGTGCTATTGAACAAGCAAATCGTATTAATGCAACTCATCATGATGTACTCCGGTATGTTGGGAACACCATCAGTCCTGAAATGGAAATTCCAAAGACGTTATGGCTCAAAGAGAACATGCCCAAAGATTTATGGAACTCAATTGGGCATTTGATGGATCTGCCTGACTTTCTGACATATCGCGCTACTGGATCGCTTGCCCGTTCAACTTGTTCATTGATATGCAAATGCTCCTACTTACCACGATTGGTAGGTAAAGGATGGGAACCAAGCTTCTTTAGAGAAATCGGATTGGAGTGTTTAGTGGACGAGGCATTTGCAAGAATGGGTGGCGATGATCAAGGAAACGTATTAGAGGCAGGAGATCCCCTTGGATCTGGGCTGACAATGGAAGCAGCGAAAGAGCTTGGGCTTATTCCAGGCACACCCGTGGGATCTGCAATCATTGATGCTTATGCAGGTGCCATTGCTACGCTCGGCGCAACACCGTACGGCACAACTGAAAGAAACAACATGTTGGCATCACTTGAAGAGAGTCTCAAAACCCATGGACCCAGTCGCTTGGCCATCATTTGTGGTACATCCAGCTGCCATATTGCCATGTCGCCCAAACCCATTTTTGTCAATGGTGTATGGGGGCCATATAGATCTGTTATGGTGGGTGACATGTGGTGTGCAGAAGGAGGGCAATCATCCACTGGCCAATTGATTGATTTTATTGTCAACACACATCCAGCATTGGCTGAAGCAAAACAGAGATCAGCTGAAAAAAACCTGAACATTTACGCGTACCTAGCACAACATTTGGTAGTACTTCAGGCCCAGCGTGGCCTTAAACATGTACAGGAATTGACAAAGCATCTGCACATTTATCCCGATTTCCATGGCAACCGCTCACCATTAGCAGATCCATCTTTGCGTGGTACTATTGTAGGCGCGTCTCTTGACAAAAGCGTAGACGACTTGGCATTACGTTATCTAGCAACGCTACAAGCCATTGCATGCCAAACACGTCATATTATTGAAACACTAAACAAAGAGGGATATACCATCGATACACTCTGCATGTCTGGCGGTTTGTGTAAAAGCCCTCTGTTTGTACAAATTTTGGTGGATGTTACTCAATGTCGAATTATTCTACCTGAATCCATTGATGGTGCCGTGGTAATTGGTGCTGCATTTCTAGGTGCTAAAGCTTCAGGCCTATCTACCGATTTGTGGGATATCATGGTGAGATTAGGCAGAGCTGGCTCCACTATTCTGCCTGACAAGGATCAGCAAGTTGTAGAGATGAATAACCGTCGATTTAAAGTATTCCTTGCCATGCTGGATGATCAAAAAAGGTACAGGAGCATCATGGATGATTCAACCTGATAATATGGTTGCTATGGTAACCAGATGTAGCGGAGATGTAATGCATCAAATTTATCTGATCCTTTTTTCGATTGCCATCTTTCTATGGAAATAAACATACAATGATTTTGGAGATGTTTATATAATTGACCACTATCTTATTGAGGTGTAGCAGTAACAAAGTTTGAAATAAGTGATGGAAAGGATGGTAAAGAGCTTAGCTGCCCAAGATCTGATATAAAGACTAAACCATCAGATATGATGAAACTAAAAAGTTTTAGTGGACACAAATCGACCTGACACAAACGTTTTAATAACCCCGGCCCTGCTTTACTCATACTTATATAATTGCATCAGTTTTAAACAAAAAAAAATCCTTCTTTTTCATCCTTGTCTAGATCAAAAGATGGACGAACAAACACCTTTACTGAAAAACAAACAACAAAATGCATGTTGTTCTTCGATCGCTGATAATCGACAGCCACCAACAACATGCTGCTCAATGAAGATGAACAATGATGTAAATGGAAAATCAGCGTGTTGCTCAAGCAAAAAGAAAACAAAGCCATGTAATGGCTTGCCACCTGTCAATGATGAAGATTATTGCTTTCTGGCTGAACAGAAATGGGAATACAAAGGCATTGCTCTGGCATGTGCCATCCTACTAGCCAGTAAGCCGATCACTTATCTAGTTTCCTTACATTAGTATTCACCATTATCTTAGTTGGAAGCCATTTTGCTGCTCATACCTTGGGTGCTATGAAGAACACCATCAAAACTGTAAATATATGAATGCATCTGGCGTTTTGCTGTACAGGATCACTGACATAGTGCGTAGGAATTTGGTATTAGTAATTCACAGTACGGTGTTATCCAGTCGAGTGTCGCGATAGTCAACACGGTGCTACCTGTTGTGGGGGGTATCTTTATAGATGCATTTGGCACAATCCCAGGTGCCCTGCTGACAACATTACTGATCACATCCGGTAATGTGCTTGTTGCATTATCAGCTTCGTTTAAAAGTTTATACATGATGATCTTTGGCCGTGTTCTCTATGGTATTGGTAGTGGCACTGTCGTCATTGTACAAGAGACAATCCTGAGCCAGTGGTTCAGAGGAAGAAGTCTGGCAGCTGTCCTGGCTTTAATGCTTACTGTCAGTCGATTGGTAATACTGCTGTCCACAATAAACAAACACAACCCCTGTTTTATAACAACATTCAATCACAATAGGCATCATTCTGTGCCCAGGCAACGGTTATCCCTATTGCTAATTGGACTGGGTGGTACGGTTATGGATTATGGGTAAGATTTGATTGCTCCAGTTGATCAATTCCAAATTAACATATTGTACTAGTTTTCTGCTGGCCTCTGCATATTTTCAATGGTTATTACGCTTGTGTATATTGCCTTGTTAAGAACAGTATCAAGCTCTGCTGTTACATGTCGTAAACAATTAGAAGTCATCAGCCGAAAGAAATCATTTAGCTGGTCTAAGCTTATGTTTTTGCCTCATTCATTCTGGTTGATTGCAGCTATGGAGTTCTTGTTAGGCGGTGGTTGGGGCTGCTTCTTGCATATTAATAGCGAGTATGTCAAATTTAGATTCTCATATAGTGATGCCCACGCTGCTGCAACTGCTAGCGTAGCCCAGATTTTACCGGTAGTACTTATGCCTTTTCTCGGTGTCTGCGTTGATAAGTTTGGAAAGCGTACCTGGATGAGTAAGTTTCTAGTGATATCACCATGTTTTTGTAATGTTACTGACACCATGTAGTGATTGGAAGCGGTGCGGCCATGCTAGCATCCATGCTCTTGCTGGAATTTACCGAGACTCCTCCTTTGTTCGGCATGCTCTTGTTCAGTATCAGTTTATCGCTTGGGCCAGTAGGTCTTGTGTCGTCTGTGCCCGTCATTTTACCATTGTCATTGGTGGGGACAGGTATGGGTTTGATCAAATCAGGTACAAATATTGGTGCTGCTCTGTTTGATATTGCTACAGGCCTTCTCCAGGACGCTGATGCTCACAAGGGATACGACGGTGTCATCCTCTTCTTCATCTCTATTTCATCACTGGCTGTAGCAGCCGGTGTAGTGCTACATATTCTTGATCGTACCATCTACAAATCAGTACTTGATCGATCAGCTCGTGAGGCATATCGTAGTGACGAAAACAAGCTCAACAATTCTCGTCCTGTCCCTCTGGCACCTCTCAAAGCCAACTACATCTATGGGTCAGTCTACTTTATTTTATGCTGTCTCAGCTGGCTCTTGTTCTTCAGGTTCATCCTGGCGTAAATGCTTGGTGGTCTTTCCTCTTCAAATATTCCCTACATACCTCTTTTAGCATAAATCTCCAAAGTATTCATTTCGTTTTGTGAAATGGTCTGTAAATAGCGCATATATATATATATTTTTTTTTTTTTACTTAATCATGCATTTTATTCTTTTACTCGCATATTTAGAATAAACATTGGCCAGATCTGCCTCTCATATTTTTGGCCCTAAACAAGGCGTTGGTTCAATGTGATGGTGTGGCTTGAATCGTAAAAAGACCAAATGTAATGCTGTACCCTGCATTATTCTTGACATTGCACATCATGTCTAAAGTACCACATTTTCAGCTGGCCTTCATCCTCGTGTATCTATGCGTCAGAAAGTAGATCGACTGGCGTATGCACTGCTCGGTTAGACTTCTAGCGCCAATTCTTATCTCAGAATTCATGCCATTTGACGGAAATGGCAGCCATCTCACAATAGCAGATAAACTTTAAAAGGATAGGATGATACGCAAGTTGGCAAATCAAAAACTTTTTATCTATTTTCACACATGGCGCCGATGAAATTTCACGGAATGGCCAAGCGATATCCTTCCAATGGATTGCTTTTGATCGAAGACTAAGATATTCCATTGGAAAACAACGAGCAATTGATTGAAGATAGCAAAGAGCATGTACAAGAAGTTTGGTGAGGCACCCAGATGGGTCGGCAACATCGACTGTACAGGTATTTTAGCTGGATTTTACTTCCATCATTATATCAAGAACATCCAATATGCGGATAAATGCAGCCGACTAGTCACAATACGATCTATAGGCGATTACAGCATTGGCCAACTTGAAAGCCTCTACTTTCATTATAAAACGATCCAAAATGGAAGAGGGCGGCTTATTTGCCTACTTTTTTCTTTTTTCTTTTCGCTTTTTTCCCTCTCAATATACCTTTTCTACCTTGAAATGTTGAGTGAATCAAGCGACATACTCACTGTTCAACGTGCTCAATACATAAATTGGTGTAATAATCGCAACTTCTTATCTTCGCCATTGATCATGCCAACAAGCAGCAGACAAATGCAGACAAAAGTAGCAGCATCAGCAGCAATGAGCAAGCGTTTGGTTTCGTTGCCTCCAGAGCTATTGATGGAGATCTTTAGCTATTTGGATGGTCATCAAGCTACGCTGCATTCAGTCTCGCTTGTTTGCAAGCAGTGGTTCTACTGTGCTGCTCCCATTCTGTATTGCCATCCTCAGATTAATGATACATATCGCTGGGCTACTTTTATACTGACATTGACAAGGGAGCGCATGTCATTCTTTTATGGAGACCTCATCAGATCAATTGACTTGTCATCAGGAAAGTCCATCGGTATGTGTAGTCAAAAGACTTAATGGAATAGATGATCTTATTGTTTGTCTTAGAAGCGATGAAAGACCAAGAGTTTTACAGACGACTATCAGATGCAAATGAAAACGAGCAGCAGCAGCAACAACATCAGCAAATACTACCTCAACGACACACTGCCCTTGGTGGAATGACTACCAACAATCGCATTTTCATCTCTTCTCCACGGGAATACAGAAATACAGAGGCAGAAAGACGCAGACAAGAGCATGAATATGTTGTCAAAGGGCTGCCTTTCATTATCGTATCTACATCTTCCTTGCTTCAAATTTCAAAAACCTGCAAAAACCTGACATCTCTCAACCTTTCATATACAAGCCTGTTACATGATAGTGTCATTGCCGAGACTGGCGAGTATCTGTCCACCTTGCAACGTTATGCAGTGCAACCTGGTTTAACCCACATTCAAATCCCGATTGAAGATGCTATCGAAGCCATTGGGAAATCATGCTGTCAACTGGAACAAGTCAAGATCCAACGTTGTGAATGGGTTACTGCTCAAGTCATTTGGCTGTTTGCATACCATTGTCCCAATTTAAAACGATTAGATGCTAGAAGATCAACAAAATGCACAGTGAAGAAATTGATTGCCAATGTATTAGAATTGCCTGGTTATCATAGTCAACATCCATATCGCGGAGGTGATGAGGACGGTGTTACCTTGCCGTTGCATACCATGCCTAACGACAATGGCTTCACCACCACTGCTACTCTTGCGCTTCCACGATCTTCGACTCGAGGCGGCTTTAGACTTGAAGGGGATGAAAATCATGTTGATGGTGACGGTAGCAATGATATAATCCCTACTATTGTGATCGAACCGCAAGCCGCAGACCAAGAGGGAGATGTTCCAATGATTCATTTTAGATTTAATGGTAAGAATACCCAAAAGTGTAGTCATGAAATCATCCGAAAGCTAATTGTGGGCATATAGATGAGACAGGATTGTGGGAACGGGAAGTCAACGGCCAACTAAGACATATGACAGACGACGCTGATGCTATTCGAAATGGCACTTTTTGGTTTGTTCCTCTGCCCAACACGGAAGATGATGTACCGGCAGCAGGTAGACGACCACCTTCACCTATGCAGCATACTCTTTCGTCGCAATCAATGCTTCCCATAGAAAATAAGTCTCTGAAGGATATTGTTCACACTGTCATCATGGATTGCAAAGATCTAGGTGCCATTGATCTCAACTGGATTAGCGATTACAGCTAATATCTCTATCTCTTTTTGGATCTTTTCTTCATCTACGCATATTTTCACAACATATACCTCTTTTCCCTCTCCTTTTGCTTAATATACATATATCATGAAAATTCTAGTATTCATCCCTTTGACAATAAATATAAAAAAATGTAAATACTCATCATCAATAAAAAGTCTCTTTTATTCCATATAGTATTGATTGATTCCAATGCGTGAAATGACATATTTTGGGATGCAGTAAACTGGATTTACAGTCTTCAACCCGGGATAACCTAATAACGACAAGCCTGCTACACCAAACAAAGTGTGAAACACATCTACCATGTCTCCAGGCCTGTCTGATATACCTCCATTTTCAGGGTCTTGCGCTGACAAGATGAATTTCGACAGCTTGTCCTTGTCAATCCAATGCACATTTCCCAGGACAGACAATGAGGAGAGAACCCACCACGAATAGCACACATCCTCTAATTTCTGTGGCCTACCATTGAGTCCACCATTCTTCAGCTGTCTTTCACACAGCCACCAACTCAGTAAATCTCTGTCCACATGGTGAAGAGCATCTACAATAGCCAGTGCAGCCACGCAACAAAAGATTTGGCCTGCGTGCGATTCTGATCCAGGTCGGCTACCAAAGCCTCCATCGTAGTTCTTGCATAGTAAAATCCATTCAACTGTCTTTTCAGTGTTGATCGCATCCAAGCGTTTTACGAGTGATAATAAATTCAAAGCCATGTATGAGAATCGTGAATCCACTTCTCCCCATTCATCTCCTCTGAAAGATCCATCTGGGTTCTGCAATGCTTGAACATCTGTCCAGGAACATTCAATTGCCCTGTTTTTGTTTTGGAGTTTGTGCAGGACTTACATTCTATCGCCTTGTCAAGATTAATGGCTTCTAAAGCATCCAAAGTAACCAGAATTTGAATAGCGTATAGAGTATTCGAAAGATGTGCATCGTGATCTGTGTCCGCTCTGAATCCGCCATTATCGTGTTGGAGACTCTTGACGTAGTCTATTATCTTGTTGCGTGGCAAGGCGTCAATGTGGTTCATAAGGTCAAGGGCGGTAAGGCCCCAATAGATGCCGCTCAAGCGCAAGTGTTCTGTAAGCCAGTATTCCAGGTCGTCTTTACGCGTATCAAGAGACTGGATATACTTTACATGCAATGGTATCAAAAGTTCGTTGGTTGCCTCGATGTTGGGTGCTGAAGACATGTTTACTGTTAAAAGAAAAAAACTGCTGCGAAATGGGAATGCATCAAAAAGAATCAAAATTAGCGGATGTGTAAATCTACCTCTGGATGTTGGATCAAACGAACAAGGATTCTCACTTGACAAAAGTGGATAGTGCGACAGGAACTTTTTTTTATAGCACCTGTATCAGCACACAAAAGAGAACCCGTTCTATTGATTGGGATCTCTCAATGTGGTGATTCTAACAAGTTTTCGTCTACAAGATCCATAATTTCTTGTCATGTAAAACAGGGTCGACAGATTTCCAACTACGCCATCAAATTCTTTTCCTTTCAGGAAGACACTTTACTTTTCATACACCAACATGAACTCTAAGGAGAGAGAAGCTCGAATCGCAAACATATTAGAGACATACTTTAGTGATGCCTCATTATTATGGGATAAAGTCATGCTCAGCAAAATATTGAAAAATCCGGATAGGAGTAAGACAATTCATTCAACTTGAAGTTGTCTTCATCTCATTAAATTCGTGTAGTGGTGACATTCGACGAGCTTTCCAACTTACCGAAATTCAAATCACTAGCAGCCACAGCAGAGGAAATATCAGCTGCTGCAGAGAAGCATTCGCTCAATCGTTTAAAGGTGATTGATTAGATATGATTTGATTTGATATGGCAGTATTACAATATTAACGTTCTGTTAGTTGGACCAAACCAAGCAAAAGATTGGCCGAATTAAGCCGTACGTAGTGGACAAGAAAGAGGAATTAGACGAATGGTCTATCTACGTAGAAGGCTTGAAGAAGCCCTACGACAATGAGCAGAGTATCAAAGAGTTATTTAGTAAATTAGTTGGAAGCGTCTCCTTCTTTCGCATACCTCCAAATCAAAAAGGAGATGCTCGGTTCTTTGGTTATTGCTTTCTCGAATTCCACGATAAATGCAATGTAGAACGAGCCGTTCAGTTAGTCAATAGATATAATACCTCAACTGACATGAATGACCCAATGTCAGGTGAATCAGACGCAAAAGAGCTTGCAGACAAGCTACGTTTGAGAGTCATGCCAAAGTAGTATCATTCACGCCTTAAGATGGTATGGCTATATTGACCCTTCTCTGCATAGATCGCAATGGAATGATCTGAAAGACGAATATTTGAATTTGTTGGCAGAGAGAAAAGCATACGTAACTGATTTATGGACGACATATGAAAGCGGCGAACAAGCTGAAGCAGAAATGGAAGAGGAAGTAGATGAAAAGCCATTTACAGAGGGCTTGATCGTATTCGTAGACGGTTTACATCCACAGTGTCCAAAAACAGCAGCTGTGGAATTACTGCAAACATCTGGCGTTCAACTTGCTTTTATGCACCCAAAGAAGAAGGGACTCTCAAGCACTCACATTCGTCTGAATACACCTGAGGATGCCTTCAAAATCTGCAACTATTTTGATACACATCACATTGTACAAGAAACTGAAAAAGATAAAGTTGGAAATGCACAAGACAGTAAGACATCTGCCTGCCTGAAGTTAAAGCTTTTGCAAGGTAGGTGATTTATGTATTCGATCTGTCCATGTTTAATCTCATAGTGATTACAAATTTAGGCTCTGCAGAAGAAATTTATTGGGAAAATGAATATAATCAAGGGCGTTAGATACTAGTCAACCAATGTGTTATGTTGTCCTGCTTCAATATCCTTATTAAATTTTCCATTGTATTACATAAGAAATTAAGTATTTTGTGTCCAAGTGAACTGAAGATCCTGGGATTGAGAAAAAAAAAAAAAGAAGAGTGTTTACACACATTTGGATTTAGCCGATAATAGAGAGCAACAAGTGCTGCTACTGCGATATCTAACAAATATTGTTAATGCTTCATTTCAAATAGTAACCAATGCAAGAGCACTCGTCACAGGAGTTAATCTGAGTATCCTTGATGGGCTTCCATGAGCTATTGCCATTACATGATTATTTAATATACAATAGGCAAGATGCTGGCGTACCTTTTAGTCAAAATTGTCTGATCGTGTTTTTACTTATTGCCATCCATCAGAGGCTCAAAATTGTGCTGCACATGTTACCAC
>DF836309.1:151610-168434 GCA_000950595.1 Mucor ambiguus | reverse complement strand
ATAATTGCTCATTAGGCTTATTCAAAACACCCGTTTTTCTTTGCACCATTGGATGTGCCTTGAAAAGTACTCCAAGGAAGCTTAAGAAAGCACTGGGTTATCAGTACATTTTATATAGTAATATTCTGCAAAATAGATCAAACAGGTCGATTTGCGATCAGAATTAACGAATGGAAACAGAAATTAAACATCGGACTCTTAAATATTTGGCTGCACAATACGGCTTCATGATGGCAATTGATGCTTTTGAGAGCTATTAAACAGGGTATTGCGAGTCAAAAAGTACTACTACATAAAAGAGACATTCGAAAATTTTAGCTATTGTTGGTTTTGTGCTATGCGCTTCTGGCCTGTGGCAGCTCGAGCCGCCTCAACGTAAGTTAGTTTCCACCCAAGCGAAGCGAAGTAGGTCGGGAAACCACCCAAAGTGAAGAAAAGCTCGTATAATATATATAAATAAAAGCAGTGCAATACCACGATACTCAAATATATCAATCTTGCCCAGATGCCATACTTGCAGAATAACTTAGACAAAAGTATCAACCTCGCAGTAACACACATCATATCCTGAACTGTCAAAGTTGGATAACATCATGTTACGAGGATTATTCACCCAAGCCCATCAAGATTATTCACATAAAGCCCCGTGGTTAGTGATCTTGCATTAGCCACCCTTTTAAGTCAAACGTCGAGCTTGAAGTAGTAACTCTTTGACATTACATTATATTTATTGCATTTCGAACAAAGCTTGTCATTTGAAATATGATTGCCCGTCCTCATTTACTCTTTATTATAGTACAAACTGAATGCGTCTAATGAAGTGGTGATGACAGCAACCAAAATCTCCATTCCAATCAACCAAATCACAATCCATTCCAAATGCTCGCCGTGCGAACTATTCAAGTGATCCTTCAGCATTTCCAATAAATCGCTGATCACTTCTACTCTTTGGTTCAAGAGTTCCACTCGTTGTGATATTTCTAAATAACCACGAATAGCACTGTACAATGGCTCCAAAGTAGGCTCTGACCAAAAGATCTCTGGTGTATCTAAAATGTTGGAGACCAAGTTAACATTGATACGCATGATGAACAGTTGACCAATCTTCTTTGTGATTGCAGTTCTACTCAGGCACTGTTAGCTTAGGTGTTGTGCAATCGAAATGCGCAACTTACCTAGACATTTGTATATTTCCACTTTCAGCCATGACTTGAGGAATGTATTTGGTTTCGTTGATGGTATCGTCAATCAATCTTTCGAAAAGAGTCATCTTGACGCTTTGTGCGATTGCATGTGCAATAGTCAACTTGATAAGATAATTTGATGGGTGTCTTAAAGTGATAATATCATTGTAGATGCTGCCATTTAAAACAGAAAATGAGCAACAGCAAGACAAATTTGCATCAGCATGTACTTTACCGTGGTTGATATGCCTCATTATAGTAATAATGGAACTCTTCCGTCTCGACATCATCGGCATCCAGCTTTTCCTCTTCGAATGGTACCAACAGCTTCAATATCCTCTGCTCTTCTTTGAGCGTCATGCCCCAAAACACCACAACACCATAATCAAACAAGAACATTTCAGGCAATGATTGGATTGTATTAACAGAGTTGGTAGAAGCGTGAGGTGGTGCTACTGGATAAGTGAAAGCATACGGCGTATAGAGGCATTCGTCGAATCGTTTAGGAGCAGTACCATTTGATTTCTTTTTCGATTGAAGATACTTCACCAACGCATCCATGCGATAAGCACTATCAGAGTTTATGCAATTGTTACACAACATCATCCACCTGTCGACACTGATGACAAAACTTACGATGCAGTACAATATGCTGTCATTCTTGACAATTCACTTCGGTCCATTTTGTTCAACATTTCAGCCTCTTGTCTGGCCATGCCGTGTGGTATCTTTGCAATCTGAGTGTACACATCAGCTTCGTTCTGGTCAGTATCTTCATTCCACTGATCGTTGTCTTCGGGAAACAGCTTCAGCTTTTGAGAGATTTTCGTTGTACGCATAGGCAGCTTGGGTTTGTTGGATCTTGCTTGCGACTTTTGCTGTTGCTGCTCGACAAAAGTGTTGTAGTGAGAGCTTCTCTGCGGGAACGAGCGTGAGGCATTTGGTCTTGGAGATGCGTTGGAGGAGGCGCCAGGAATGTCTCTTGCGATGAGTGGCGTGTTTACCTCATCATCATCTTCTCTTCTTGCACTGAATACTCTTTGTGGCTGCGACATGCTGCTTTGTTGTCGTTTTTATCTCGGGAAAAAAAACGAAAAACGAAAAAAGAATAGCAGGTGTAATAAAGTAGTCATCATCATTGATTGAATCCAAAAAGAAAGTTGAGCAGCCGCTTGATAGTGTTCGTTTTTCCCTTTGCATGATTCCAACTTATTTATTCCTCTCTTTTATCCTTATTTTTTTTGCACTCACCCAAGTAAAACCCCATTACAAGAACTATGAATTCCTCCATATTACGACATCCTTATGCTGTTGACAGCAAGTCAAATACAACCAAGAAATTAAGCCGCTATTCCAGAGCAGAGCTTTATGACCTTCGAGAAAGAAACTCACAGATGTTGAGTAATCAGTAAGTTTATCTATTCGAGATGAAAGTAAATTGCTAATCGGACGCCATAGATCCGTTATTGACACATTGCCAGATAAAGGCGCTAAGCTGAAAGAAACAAACCAAGTGATTGACAGCTTGCTCTTGAAAGTGTTTGACGAAATTACTCCCGACAACACAAACGACATGGAATGTCCTCTCACGGAGAAGCTGCAAGGCATGTCAGTTCTCACTCCTCATCAAGGAGCCCGAAAGAGATCGGTTGACTTGGCTAATCAACAAGCATCTAGCCACTATGTGTCAAGCGGTTTGTTGTTGAGAAAGCCAAAGAAAAAGTCAAATGTCCATACGCCAAACAGTACCTGTCCGTCAATATTCCTCAGCCAACATGCCTATCGTACAAGTGACGCACGACAGGATAATCAAACATCACATATATCGCATCATGCAAGTATGGATTGGACAGAACCTTGCACTGAATACTCATCTTGGCAACAGGCAAAAGTCAGAATGCTGACATTAGATGAGTCGTTGTCGTTACAATCAGAGCAACGCTCATCCGTAAAAGATGTAAGTTTGCCCCAATGCGTGTAGGCCTGTGTATTCACATTTTTTTAGTGTGAGAAAGCACTTGATTTTGCGCATCCAAGTAAAAGTCTTTTGAAATCGCTCAAGTAAAGTGTCTTCACACTTGGAAATACTCCTATCTAACCAAACATTTAAAAAATAGCTTGTCTGTTGATTTGATCCAACAAGAAATCAACATTGATGATGTCGAACTCCCAACGCATAACGAAGAATCCGAGGAAGATGAGGAGAAGGATGTTGTTGAGCCTATGCTGATTGACTGAAACCAATAAAAAAGCAACCTTAATCTTATGCTGTTTAAGCATCACACCATCGTGGCAAGGGATGAAACCATGCACACACACTCACACACTCACACTCACACTCAAGCTCATTCATACAAACGCAAGGAGCAGATATACAACACTGTATTCGTCTGGATGCTTGGTGTTCTTTAATAGTGGCTGTCTTTCTCAGTGGGTTGATTGGAGACGATTGTAGTAGTACGAACAGCAGTAGTAAAAGTTGAATCAGATTTACCATGCTTTAGCGGCAATAAAAAAACCTTAGTCTTTAGAAGCACTCTCACAAACATGTGTATACAAATACAAATACAACTTTCTGAATGGGAGTATATGCAAAAATTGCTTTACTGCAATCAGTAGAGATGGGGTGTATCAAATGTTGATCTCGAGCCTCCTCACCTTCTTTTCATAAACGCACAAACGACATGATACATTTGAATGATGATCAACTCTATTCTTATTTCCGGAGCTGTCAAACTACACATTTTCAAGCACCCTGATTCGCTGCTGCAAAAGCAATGAAGCAAGTATAGCCTCACTAAACATAACATGTTGAAAGATGTAACCGGATCAGTGTTTAGCGAATGTAAATTCTTCCATACACTGTATACCCTGACTGATAAGACGGCTTTGTTCAAAAAGAAGACAAATCCAATAACCAAATGTTGAGAATTAAAACTTCCAGCTCAAGTTAAATGTCAAGCCATCTACTATGAACATTTCTCCTGCAGGTTTTACATGGAAAATGTACACATCCATGTCATTCTATTCGGAAAGTCTAATTATATTGGATCCTTCAAACTAGAAGATGCGTTGCATCAAGACACTTACGATTGCACGCAAGAAAACACATTTACAATGATGATTGGCCATGATGCATTGTTGAATAGTAAGCCATGTCTTGACTCCATCTCTTGTGACGTAGACTATACACTTTGGAAAGTCCGGGGATGGCCCCACAGTCTTTTCACAACCAAACGAATCACCCTAAAAAAGGAACCACCACCTAAAGATTTTGTATTTCTTAACTTTGTACAGTTTTTTTTATATATCTTTGTAGAAATAAGCAATGTTGTTCACTGTCTCTCGCATTGCACGCCCTACTGCTGCTCCCGTCAGGTACCGACATAAACAACATATGACACCAATGAACACTGTTTTTAAGCTCACATTTTCCCCTTGTCATCTTTTATAGCAAGGCTGTCCAAGCTCGTAATATGGCTACCTTGAAAGAAAGTAAATATCGATTAAATAAGAGCATACATGCAACAACAAGTGCGAAATGACCAGCATGATTAATCGGTTTTGTTACTAGTTCAACAACGTTTGAAGTCTGTCCAAAACATCGAGAAGATTACCAAGTCTATGAAGATGATTGCCTCCACCAAGGTCAACAAGGCTCAACGTGGTATGGAAGCCGCCCGTGTTTTCGGTCAAGCTTCTAACTGTAAAGTATCATAACATGATTGGGAATGATTGCGAAAGAGATGGGTGTGTGTGTGTGTGGATAAGAGCGCAAAAGTGTATGAGTTTATAGGGATGATTGGAGAGGATTGTTTAGACATTCTGCGGGGAAAATTAACACATGCCATCTTCCATAATAGCTCTCTTTGCCAATGCTGAGACCAAGGTTGCTGATGATGGCAAGGTTCTCTTTGTTGCCTCTTCATCTGATCGTGGTCTTTGTGGTGGTATTCACTCCAGTGTTTCCAAGGCTACTCGCAGGGCCATTGCTGAACACCCTACCTCCGATGTTGTTGTTCTCGGTGATAAGCCCAAGGCTCAGTTGAGTCGTGTTGTCCGTAAGCAAATCGCTATCACTTTCAACCAAATTGGTAAGGATGTCCCTACTTTCCAAGAGGCTGCTTCCGTTGTTGATATCATCAAGGCTTCTGAGCTCGAGTTCGATACCGCCAACATTGTCTACAACAAGTTCAACTCTGTTGTCTCTTACGAAGCTCAAACTATCCCCGTCTACTCTGAAGCTACCTTCAAGGCTTCTCCCAACTTTGCTGTCTATGAAATTGAGGATGATGTTCTTGCTAACCTCCAAGAATTCTCTTTTGCTAACGGTCTCTACTGGGCTATGGCTGAAGGTCATGCTGCTGAGATGTGCGCCAAGCGTGCTGCTATGGAGAACGCTACCAAGAATGCTGGTGAGATGATCCAAAAGTTGACCATGACTTTCAACCGTGGTCGTCAAGCCGTTATTACCAACGAATTGAGTAAGTGTACTAGGTAATGCGTATTGTCAGGTTTACTAACGGGGCCCTCTCCTTGAAACAGTTGATATTATTACTGGTGCTTCTGCTCTTTAAGTTTAATCATTGCGTTGATAATAAGTTAATTTATGATGTTTGTTTAGATTCATGATTTCTAAGCATTCGTCGTTTTTTTTACATGAAAAAGAAGAGGAATAGACAAATTTCTTTGTAACAAAATATATAAATCTTGATATTAAACCACTTTGTAAGCGCGGAGCTTATTGATAGAGAATGAACCCTGTGTTGTGGTCAATTTCATAAATTGCGCTTTTATCATTTTCCTTTTTACATATAATTCAAGCATAAACACAATGGATAATCAATGGTCTATCAACATTCCTGCTGAACCTACTTCTCAACTTGTTCTTGTTAAAAATATCTCACTAGAGACGCAAGAAGCCACGATCAAGGATTTTTTCTCCTTCTGTGGCATCATTACTGCTTTCGAGATGAAGAGGGATATTCACGACGAAAAGCATCATATTGCACTCATCATGTTTGAGAAAGATTCAGCAGCAAAAACTGCCACATTGCTTAGCCAAGGTATTGTCATTTACATGAGATTTATGCAGCGGCAAAGTATTCACATCTGGGATCATTTGCGTATTAGCTGTCGTTGATGATAGCCCAATTGAAGTCGAGCCGTATTTCAAGCAGGTGCCAGCGGCCGAGAATATCACAACACCGGTATCAAGAGATGCTCAGCAAAAACAGCAGCAGCAACCTCAGGAGAGCAAATCCGTTTCTCATGTGATGGCGGAACTTTTGGCATCAGGCTATGTTTTGACAGAGTCCGTGGTGAATAAGGGAGCTGAATTTGATGAAAAACATGGTGTTTCGACTCGTGTCAATGGTTATTTGAACAAGATGGGTCTCAGCATGACTCAGTTGAACCAAAAATTCCACAGCTCGAGTAATCTGAAAGATAAAAGTGCTCCTGTAGCTGCTGTCCCTGCTGATAGCACGGCCAATGGCTCTGACACTCCCACAACTACTACGACAGCATCACCTGCCCCATCTAGAATGCAAAATCTGATGAACTCTCGAGCTAGTTTGAAAGTACAAGGGTTCGCATCTCGGATGGCTGGTAAAGTGTCTACAGTGCATGAGGAAGCTAAACGGATTGCTGTAAGTTAATCATTTCAAATGGAATATTTAGAAGTGCAGATCATCTGATGAATTCTGCTCATCATATGTATAGGCTGAAAAGAAGAAAGACGCCGCTGCTACAGCTACTTCTACCACACCTAGCACTACTGTGACACCGGGAAATGACGCTGTTGATCACAAGTCTGATCAACAAGAACTACAACAGCATCAACACGTTGAGGGAGCATCACACTCGAAATAAACCAAATGTCTGTGGTTGGTTCGGCTCTTTTCCTTATATAAATTGTTTGTATATAACGCTGTTTTGATAAATGTTTGTTGGATGATGAAGGAACCAGACTCTGCAAAGAAAACATCACATGTGTGTCTATGTTTGTATAAGCAGTTTGGTTTCGGCTCTTTCCTATATTTTGTATTGTTGTGCCTAATGATTCGATTAACTCAATCAATAATGTGACATTACGCTCACTGGTCAACAAGTCCAGTCTAGCATCTGGAATAATCA
The DNA here is from genome assembly GCA_000950595.1 of Mucor ambiguus. Classification (NCBI taxonomy): domain Eukaryota; kingdom Fungi; phylum Mucoromycota; class Mucoromycetes; order Mucorales; family Mucoraceae; genus Mucor; species Mucor ambiguus. Next base: position 161,112 of record DF836309.1, on the reverse strand, counting down.
ACGGCCCCTCTCTGCGCTCTCTCACGCATAGAAAGGACAAGATGTCTCTTGTTGTTTATGTCATTTGATGTGCGAAAGCAACATAAAGTCAATCCGCTCCCGGCCCCATCCATCCATCTTGAAAAGGTCGCCTTATTTAAATTTCATTATGGGGGGAGGGGGGCAGAGAAAGAGGACAAGATCATTCGTTTTCACTAATTTGAAAGTTGGTATAACCATCTCCTTTAAAGAGTGTTGGAGCCACGAAATAAATACTCCTACTTACATCTACAATCAGTGCAAATACAAATGCGCAATGCTGCAATCTAGTTCCATCAGCTATTGAAATCCCAGGCAATGCAAATCATGCAAGGAGGCTATCCTGGTTAAAAAAAATGAACCGAGCTCATGTGTAACCCATGTTTAATAACGGTAGGACGAATCTACTATAGAATGTTATGGAATATTACTATTGTCAAGCTGATCTCTTTAAGATTCTTGATCTGAAACGCGAATATCGAATATATCTTGGTAGAGCCAAGTAAAAAGTGCTAAGATGGTAAGTTGAAACCATGTAGACATTCTGCGCATCACTTGAAAGAACCAAGATTTGGCCATCAAACCACTGTATTTTGATAGGTCAGCTAGCTTTCAGGCACCAAATCATGCCAAATGATCATCTCAGGTCAGAAGGCTCACGATGGCAGCAATGATGACCATTTTTCGAACACTCTTCGGATAGATGAAGAGTCAGGCATGACTATCATAAACTTCACTGCCATGAGAAAACTTTAGGCCCCACATTATTGACAGTAATGCTGTAGAGTCTATTTGTGTGAAAGCTGTCATTCACATTGAGCAACCATGGCTTTGATTTTCAAAAAGCTTTTATATATTATATAAACATCCGATATCAAGAGCTTCCGCTAAATGGTCATTCATGAAGATATGCATGTAAATGCTAAATCATAAATATTAGCCATAAGCAATGCTTTGGAGTATCACATCCAACATGTCAGAAGGTCTCATTACCACCGAGACACATAATCAAACGTCGGCCAGAACAATGAATATAGATTGGCAAAGCAAATCTTGGGAGCTTGCATGAAATAGTCAACCCCTCTTTCTCCATGATGCTTTACCGGAATAGAAGAGCATTCGTTCTGTCATACGCTTATAAAGTATGTGGTCATTCTTTTTGGTAGGGTTAGAGTCGACTATTACATTAATCAATCAAATATGCAGGTTTGTACCTAAAGTCCACCGCCACCATCATCATCACCACCACCCCGCTTTATCCTGCTCTGCGTTGAAAAAAAAAAAGCTGTATTAAATGCCTTGAGATAGCAGTTTATCACATGAATCTAAATCTATTTGTTTGCAGCAAGAGTTGTTGATTCAATTCCGTTGATGTGTACAGACATGCAGTTCGACTCCCCTTCTTTCTGAATGTCCAATGTGATCCTCAATGTGCTTCTACATATGCGCTTGATCCAAGGGTATTTGACTGGAACGCAGCCGCTTCTCCTAGTTGCAGAATACAGATCATCTATTCTGCCACATCAGTTTTAACGCCTTGACCCCTAAAAATCAAATCTATATTAATTTCATGAGAAATGCAGTAATTAGTAAGATTAACTCGGATTGAGCAGATGTATATTGGCCATGATCTATTTTTGAAAGAGTATGGTCGCGCATCAGCCGACAAAAAGGCTCAAAATTAAGCTTTTTGATTTGCGACGAGGTGTTTATACGCCTAGCCAGCTGGATATTGGACAACTCTGCTCCATGTAATTGGGCCCTAGTCAGGCACATGTGCATATGTAGATATAGACTTTGGTAAGCCATTCTGTATACAGCAGCATATGATGGGATGTATAAACAGGTGCTCTCACCCCCCTCTCGCTCTTTATTTGGAATCGTATGTTGTAATATGGGGGTATATAACACAAAACAAAGCGTAATACCGGTGTCGTCCGATTATTCTAGTTTTCATCGTGTGTGTTACAACAAGAACTAGGCAAAGGGTGTTACATGTGCTTTAATTCTAAATTGAAATGAAAGCTGATGATATTAATGATCAAATGTCATCATTGTTCTAATATTGAGTGTACAGGGAAATAACGAGATTATTTTTATGGGGGTGAAAAGGTGATCCATGCTGTGATTTTTATCAGCCAATTTACACTGAAAAGCAGCAGTTTAATGTAAATTTGCTGCTGATTATTAAAAATTATCAACAATTACAGTTGCTGTATGTTCGAACCTGTTTATTTTTGGCTCTTTTTTTACAGTTATAAAAAGGTATATATTCTGTGCTTGTTGTTTCCCTCTTCCTCTCTCTCTTTCCTCCTCACTTTGTCTCCGTCCGCCTGTTATCTCCACATCTCCATTTCTCATTCACCTTGTTTCCCAGGAAATCCACACAATCAGAGCCATGTCCTACTCATATCAACAAGATAACAGCAAATCAAACGAATTAAAAATCTTTACTTCATCTGCTACTTGCAACCAAATGTTGAATCACTTTTATCCTTCGCCTCACTCACCTCCCAATGAACAAGGTTTGTACACATATATATATATATATTCAATCATTGGCATCTTGATTAACACTCGCACATGCTAGACATTTTGTTAAACACACCATTGCTGCAGGAACAGCAACAAAACCACGAAGATTGGCTGATCCAAAACCAATTCAGTTTCTGTGCCTACAGTAACAACAACAGCTCTGAAGCATCTTGCTCATCTGGTATCCGTACCCCTGATCTCAGTTTATCTGACAATTCGCAAATGTTTGGTTTTACATCATTTCTAAACCAAGCATATTTCCCTAACTCTATGCAACAACAACAACAGCAGCAGCAGCAGCAACAACAACAACTCGTTCCTTCACTATCTGTAAGTGGCTAAAAAGAGGGGGTCATCGTGCACTGACACAGAAAATGGAAGAGTAACATTTTGTTTAATTGTGCATTTAGCATCAAGATCATATGATGTTGTTACAAAAAGGATATTCCGAGAATCAACATCCTGCTAATTCCAATCTGCTATTGACTACTCAGCCGCAGTGTAAACAACAACAACAACACCAGCAGCAGGATGCCTATGAACAGACACTCCTTCCTATGCCTTACAGTCATGATTACTACAACGACAGTCAAGTCATTATCGATACCAATGTACAACAGTATAAGCAGCAGCATCACAGCGAGTCCGTCTTGACCCAGTTATCACGGGAGCAGCTTATTGAACGTGTAGTACAATTGGAAATGGAAAGATCAAACAGATCTGCTACCGATGTCGACTGTCGAGTTTTTTGCGAACAACCAAGAATAGGTATGTGTATATTTCCATTATTAAATTTTGCATGATCACCAACATGCACATATGTGTTATTAGACACCCAAAAGAGTTCTTCATCATACCAAGCTACGCATGAAATTAAGAATGAACCAGCAGATCCATCCGTATTATATAACCAAACTTCCACCGAGAATACTGTCGAAATGTATTCCTGTTTATGGGTCAAATGTACATCTCAAGCACCTTCTTTGGACAAGCTTATGACGCATATTTGCGAGAATCATATCGGTAGTGGCAAGGTATATACACTATTTAGATGCGCACACACTACAGTAGCTTACTTGAAATGATATTAAACAGGCCACTTACTTTTGTGAATGGAGAGACTGTGCTAGAAACAAGAAACCATTCATGAAGAGACATAAAATGCACAATCACATGAGAACACATACAGGTGAACGGCCTTTTGTATGTACCGTGATAGGTATGTGTGTATTTACCGCTAGTTGATAATAACAAACACTCACATTTTCATCCATAGGCTGCAACAAGACTTTTTCTAGACCTGATTCCCTCAGTACACATATAAAAACACACTCTGATATTCGACCCTATTTATGCTCTATGCCTGGTTGCGAAAAAGCCTACTTCCATTCAAGATCCCTTAGAAAACACATCAAATCAACCCACCTCAAGAAATCCTCCACCACCTCATCAACAACCACTACATCGGTTCGCCGGAATAACCCGTCTTCCACTACTGTATCACAACAACAAAGAAGAAAGCTGAACAGCAATATGATAAAATCACCTGTTCATTTGGATTCACCACACTCATTACAACTAATACCCAATAATACGTCTACGTTTTATTAAGCTTTTCCATATGCCCATTCTCTCTCACTCACACACAGTCCTTTTATGCATCATTATATAGTATATGTTTCCTCCTCTTCCCTTTACACAACACATCTGATCTCTTTGTTTTTGTATACAAACATCTCACGCAATTTCGAATAAAGCATTTCTGACTCTTTTTCTTTTTGCCTTTAAACATTCGATATCAGCTCTTTCTTAAACATATCTCATTTTAAATCACCATGGAAACCATTGTAAATGAAGCAGTGGATGAGTTGACCAATGCCTTTTCTGTTGAAGCAACAAGTATACCAACTGTAAATTGAAACTGTATGGATACAATGCACATCATGTTGATCATAATACACGATAGATTGATGCATTCAAAAAAAAGACCACATCGTGTATGAAACGTGTTCAGGATACCACAGAGCTAGCCGACAAAGTATTTTTCTCAGTATCAAGCACGGATGAAAAAAAGGGGTAATAACATGCGATTGTTGTTAGGTTCAGTCTGAAACGAACAATATAAATGAGCTGTTACAGTCATTAAAGTCCAAAGACGAAGAACTACAGAAAGCATTTGACAAGATTGATCAATTGGAAGTAAGCGAAATTTGAATGCCATGCGCGCTACTGGGAAACGTGTATTCACATTATGCCATAGTTGTTAATCAACCGAGTCAAAGACACGTATAACGCAGTAGCCGAGAACTTGGACCAAGTTGAGAAAGCAGTAAATGCAAGCACACCGTTTCGACTTGTAATGTTTATATATTTATATGCATACCTATTTGATCGCCTTTATTTCTTAATCATATTTTACTTTATACTATAGGGCAATCGATATAAATCAGATGTACCAGTTCAGCCGTACTTTCCACCACCCAATCACGTTGATATTTATGATACAAACGAGTTATTTACATCCATGTCTCTTTCCTTATAAATAATGATGATGATGAGGTATGATATAAGTGACGAAATGTTGTTGTTGTTGCTGTTGATGATGGTGATGGTAGAGTGATGGCATGGGATAGGTGCCGTTATTACCCACTGGGAGTGAAGCAGCATTTGCAACAGCATTGTGATGAGAAGGTGGGGGTGCTGGAGGAAATGAGCTTGTTACTAGTAATTTTTGTGGTTAGCAAAAGTATGTAGTAATAAATAGGCTTTTTTTACATTCACTGATATGATGATGGTACTCTGTTGATTTGTGTTGCTGTGTCGTGGTAGTCATGGAAGATGAAGATGATGTCGTAGTGGCTGCAATGGTATTGGTGGTATTGGATGGACTACTATTGACATGTGTTAGTCGCCCAGTGCGTTTTGATGTATGTACCTGGAGACTTACTAATCAATAACGTACTTGTTGCAGTCCAAATAGCGTCCATGAAGACCAGTGACATACAGAGCGTAAATGCCCTTTGGACCGTCGTGTAATTCATATTCAACCTATAGGCAGTGGTTACAAGGTGCTTGCCATCATAATCTCGTGAATTTATACCTCTTCTCCCTAATTTTCACAATGTAAAACACATAAGCATTCAACTTGTAAACAAACAAACAAAAACAGCGTGGCGTATAACAAACCTTATTTAGAGTAGCCAAGAAACCTTTATTTAAACTTAAAATTGAAGTGTGATGAACAAATACTGTGAATATCATAAAATTTGACGTTAAATGTCATGTTCAGATCTTTGGCTTGCAGCGCACACAGGCACAAACCTTCTTCTACTCGATTTGGCTTGGGTTCATTGATAGGTGATGAGGAGGACGAGGAAGACGTTTTGTAAGATGTCAATTTATGTTGTTGTTCTTGCGGATACTGTGATTGACTTGGAATGATAAAGCCATAGCCTTTAGCCGTGTTGAAGAACTTGACCTTGCCTGTTCTTCTGCAGTGTCTTTGATAGAATATAGCGGGTGGCATCAATTGAGGCAGATGGAACAAAGCTGATGCGGGTGGCAATTGATCATATTGCTGTTGGTACTGAAACATGATTTTATTACTGATGAGAGAGAAAGAAAGAGAGAGACGAAAAGCGAAAGAAAAGAGACAGCATATAAATACAATTGTTTGTTTACTACTCTGACGACGACAGCAACTACATGTTGGCAATGGCAGACACCCAACCTTCCTTTTGTTCTTGCGTCTTTGCAAGAAATGTGTATTCCTTCTTGGATGCTGAGAAATGAATCACAAAGCAGCATTGACTAGGCTTGTCCTTTTGATCAACAACGAGACCAGCGTCAAATAATCGACAAGGTAGCTCCATTGGAAGACCCTGAATGTAACTGCAACAAGTGTCTCCACTGTAAATGTAGTATTCGTCTTGTTGCAGTTGAGAGTAAAAGTCGATGTTGCTGTTCTTGTCTAATATACAAAAGAGTCCAGATGCCGTCAAGATACATGTCTTTTTCTCAAACGTATGATAGCGGCTAGCAGCATATTTTACATATAAAACATCTTGCATCTTGTTGTGTGGTTGTGTTAATTAAATGTTTATATTAAACAGTACACATCTATGTAATATGACTTACCTTGATTTTGCTGCTGCCAGGGGTATTTGTATTGCGCATTTCTTTCGCAAGTCGTGTGCTCCAGTTGACAATTGGCTGATTCACGCTTTGAAAGCAATAGTTAGTGCCATCTAAATGCAGTGTTTCTGCCTTCTCGTCGTAGTTGATTTGCTTAATATGAGACAGATCAATCACTGCTTTCAATGCGGATGTGTTACTGATTGGAAACGTCGAGTTTTTCTTTCTAGAGAAGAGAAGTCTAAAGCAGCTTTGTCGTGAAGACGATGACTGTTGCTCTTGTTCCGTTTCAAACAGAAACAAACAGCGGCCCAAGGATTGCGCATAATACAAGATAGATCCACCTGATTTCATGATACGATTCAGATAGCCTTCCAATGGTTTTGCTGTACTCTGCTCCTCTTCTTGATAATAGCGCAGCTCCAGTTCATGTGTCTGATATGAACGCTCAGCATATATAGGAATAAACTCATATCAGCTATGCACTCACCTTTTCAACGAGTCGTGATTCTATCAAAAAAGCATTGTTTTCATCATCACGCTTGTCTGAATGAGGTCGAACAACCCAATCAGCATAATTCTTGTATCTCCAATTCAGCCCAGTTGTCCGTCTATTCCAGTGTGGTGGCCGATGCCCATATCGATGCAGTAATACAAGAGCACTGTCTCGTACCTTTTCAAGATCAATATTCTCTTCTTCCAGCTTTATCAATTCAGAGAGTGGCAGTCTGATGCAGACAGATAGCTCGGGTACTTTGAGATCAACAATCGCCGGTAATGGCTGCTTTGATTTGTTGGGCAAGCAAGCGTACAGAGACTGATACCACTGCTGCGATTCACTGATGGAGGCTGTTTGAAAATAAAACTTTTGTCGAGCCGAGATCAATGACCATGAAAAATCAATAGGTGACATGAGGGAGAGAAAATAGGTGTCATCTAACAGTGCTTTTTGCTGTTTTGCAGAGGCTGAAAGACGGCGTCTGTTACGAAACAAGTGCTTCTTTTGAAACAAGAGGTTGTCTATGGATGGATGAAGGTCAATGATAAATCGAGGTTTTCGGTATTGTGGTAGATAGCTGTGTATGCAACTAGTGGCAGTAGCAGCATGGCTGTGTAGCAGCTATATATCGAAACATTAATCTCATGTATATATATATAAAACACATGACCACTTTACATTTCGTTCTTGATGCACACAAAGATGATACAGTTCCAAGTACCCTGATTGCGTAATGACGGCTCTGTATTTCCTCCACTTGAGCGCCTTCTTTCGAATCTCTTGATGCGCACTGAGCACATTGGCACAGAGCACGATGCCCTGTTGCAGTAAATGCTGATCAAATGGATCTATCTCGTGAAAGGGGATATCTGCCACTTTGTTGGTATAGGCGGATGATATGCGAGATATCAGTGATGGTCGACGGCTGCTGCTGGCCAGTGTGGCACTAATTGACTTTTTACGCTTTTCTTGCTGCTCAGTAACGGCATCATAAAAGACGGTATTGTTGCTTGTGCTATTGTTACTGAATTTAACTAGACTGGGTCGTCTCACCTCATTACCATTGGCAGTGGCTTCTAGTAGTAGCACATTTGGAGAACTACTTATTTTTCCTGATTTGTTTAGGATAGATTGGGGTGATAATAGTAACGGCTCTGATTGATTTTGGCTTTTTTGGTTGTTGGGTGAGAATGGATACTTTTGAAAAAGATCGCTATTATGTAGTAGGGCAAGCATTTCTATTAGTAATTGCTTGAATTACTCTCTACAAATCAACTCACATTTTGTTACTGATGATCAAGGGTGGTTCATGCTCTATGCTGACTTTGTGGCCAGTGTCCTCCTTGTCGTCGTTATTGTGTTGTGGCAGGAACAGTCCACTGTCATCTTGCACAGAGAATGTAATGATGGTAGGATTCATATTGGAATGAAAAAAGAAAACTCAAAAAGAGAGAGAGAAAGAGAGACAAAAATAATTACAAATTTCGATCTGATCCCATTCTCCCTTTGCCTGTATCACTCCCCGTTTAAGCATTTAGCTTCTATCAAAATTAAACTGAGTTAGACGCTTCATGTATTAAATGGAAAATAGCTTGTTTTATTCATCATCGTCATTTGATCCATGTATATATACATGAAATGAAACATAACAATGAGGCCCCCTTTTATTGCAAATACTAATAAAGCACGCCATTTATACACTCCCTTTTAGCTCTATTTTATCTCTTTTTGCTTGCATTAGGTCCATTGCCAAATGAAGGGAATCCAACGTGGCGGAATTTGTTGGCTCCTGGAGCAGTGGCATCCGATGGCTCTTCATGGATACTGCTGCTACCGTTGCTGCTGGACGTATCAGGAGTGTAATAGTTGAATTCTACACCAACCAAGGTGCGACAAAACTCATGAATCATGGATTTGATCAATTCGTGCCGTCTGATGGTGGTACTTTGAAAAACGGCGGTGGGATTATCGTTGGCATAAATCTTCAAATGCTGCTGTTCAACGTAGGCGAGGAGTTTGTTTACTGCTGCTGCCCTGGCTTCATCATTGTAGTGTGCAGTCAGTTCACCGCATTGCTTCACCATGTCCTGAAATGTGTCTGTGTTTTGAAATCGCATATAGCTTGATTCCAACAGGGAGTACACGGCACGCTTGGCGGATTCAAAGCAAGTTTTGGCATTCTTCTTTTCCAGTGATTGAGTTACTGTTCTACGAACTTTATCATCTAAATTAACTTCAAAATAGCTATTCCTAGTCAAGTAAGTGTTGAAAATGTGTTGCGCTGTAGCGAGTTGCTGACCCAAAGATGCGTAAGAA
>DF836309.1:120678-138323 GCA_000950595.1 Mucor ambiguus | reverse complement strand
CCACTGGGATTTGAACCAGGGCCATCCCGATGGCATGTGGGATGCTTGACCAGTTCGCCCTACCACCAGGGACAGCTTAAGAATGCATTGGATTCTCATCGCGCTTTATATAGTCAGACCCTGCAAAATAGAGCAAACAGGTCGATTTATATTCTAAATTAACGAATCGAAAAAGAAAATGCGCATCGGAATTTTAAAAAAAAGTTTGGCAGCAAAATACGGCTTCATGAGGACAATTGATGTTTCCAAAAGCTATTAAACAGAGCATTGCGAATAAAAAAGCACTACTACATAAAAGAGACATTCAAAGATTTGAACTATTGTTAATTTCGTGATACAAGTCAAAGGTCCGTGCAACGCAAGCCTTTCCCACTTCGGGTGGCTTCCTGACCTACGCGAGAGCAGTTCTCTTTAAAGGCGTCCTTTACCATGGCGATCAACAAGTTTCAAAGGCAGGGGCTCACAAAGGTTAATGTAGACCTTAGAAGCCCTGCCTTTATGTATGGACAGTTATATGTGGCCGTGTCCAGAGTAATCTCTGTACAAGGAATGACTATACTGCCTCCCACTACCAAACCTCAAACAGAAAATGTAGTATATCCTGAAGTTCTTTACAGAGAAATTACATGTCTGAACATAGATTTCATCAGCCTCCAATTTTTATCTAATGCGTACAGTCCTCTACTATAATGCTCTTGATTGATTATGTAAAAAAGCATTTAGTTTGAACGAAACCCGCAGGGCGACGCCGTCATCGAGCGTGGCGAGATTAAACGGCTAGTCATCTTTAAATTTGAATAGTAATTGAAAGCTCGCTAGGAGATTCTGCTTGTTCCTTGCATACCTACAGTCTGCTGTGATTTTCCCAAGAATTTATTGTGCCTGAAAGCATTCAGCTGAAACATTGAGTAAGAAGGTAAGATATGCACAACTGCTCTCCTGTTGTGTTTGACAAGCCTGTGATTGCGACATGTGGGTGTGCATGTATGAATATAATAAAATGGGTAAAAGATCTGATTGACATTTAACACAACAAATATTTATTATGCCTCGCTAATCAGGATTTTACGGTTGAATTGCTGATGTTGTGCAAGCTATCGTGTGAATAGCTATTTGTTTACATGAGTGATTAATTACTGATATCATTACAGGCGATGGTATGACGAGCTTGATTACCAAGGCTTCTTTTATGAAGATCTGCTGCAAGCTTACGTTTCCTACAAACTAGTAACAGACGCATCACATCAAAACTAAAGAAGGAACGGCCATTTTACCAATACTGCAAGGGCTAAATGAGCTTCTAAATACTTTGGTTTGAGGAAAATATCCACTATCAGCTTATACCTTGAAGCTGATGAGACAATTCAATACTTTGTTTGCATTAACTTCATTTGGAACTGGCGCTACTCAAGAGGAAGTGCAGAGAGAACATTAAGACCAGTCAAGAGGCGGTATACCTTGCGTGCTCATGATGAACTGTATCACAAACGAACTCCCTTGAATCTGGGCAATGCTCCAAAGTACAGCCAGCTCTACTTCTACGACCCTAAGAATGCTGCTGTCTGTCGAACCATCAATTGGAGCAATTGACAACAACAACAATAACAAACCCTAATGATAAAATAGCAAAATATTCGAGTGGTCGATTTTATCAGTCTCATAGTATGTAAAAAGTCATTCAGCTTAGACAAAGTCGGTAGGGTGACGCCATGGTTGAGCGTAGCGAGATCAAACAGTTTGTACAAGATATATATTTATTGAAAAACACCAACTATTGAAAAACGTAGGAGAGAATAGAAATCAAATAGTTTCAGGTAAATAATACAATAAAAGCTATACCTTTCTACTCGTATGATACAGTAATATCTAATAAACTGCTATAGCTTCCAAAGCACAAGTAGTCAAATTTCTTGTCTTTTTTGTGGAAATGCATGTCTTTTTGACACACATGAAATGTCAGCAGCCTTGGAAAGTGGCAGAGGTCACCAAACGTCGGCCTAACAGACGCTCAGTGTAATTAGTTACACTAGAAAATCCAAGGGCAATGAGACAGAAGAAAATCGAACAAAACCGTTGCATTATAAACTATATTTGTTAAATGGAGATGGCCCGAAAATCAGTTATCTTGATGTCTATTACGAGAGTGAGAGAGCTCGTCTGGCCGCGATGCCAGGTTGTGATTGTATAGAGACGCAATGACTGGATTACAATGGATATTACTTGTGGCGACAGACTTGAGGATTATCTGGGTATAGAAGTAGGTTCCTTCTGAGACATTTGCTACAAAAGCCAGCTGTTTTCTTTGTTTATTCAAATAGAGGTTTGTTTGGTTAGCCAAGGCGGTAAATAGCACACTCAACTTGGTATAAACGACCTATCTTGCAGTTTAAGCAACCATTTCCCACTTTAAAATGTGTATAACAACAAACCTTCAGGGTATATTCTAGCCCTGATTTAGTCATGCGTTTTCCACGTGACCGTGGCAGACTTCAAATCAATCAGAATAAAAATGCTCACAATCTCTCCCACTTTCACCCTTTTCTTCTACTCTCATCAACTCTACCAAACCAGCCATGTCTCCTGCTAATACTAACCAAAACTTAAAAACCACCTTGTGCTTTGCTATCCAAGACAAGATTGGTGGTCTCGAAAGCTGCTTAGCTGCCATCAAGGCCATGGACATCTCTCTTACTCGTATCGAGTCGTAAGTGTCATTCGTTCTCGCTTGTTACACTCTTGTATTCACAGATAGTCCTGTAGTCGTCCTAGCCGTACCAAGGAATGGGATTATGATTTCTTTGTTGATTTCGATGCCAAGGATGCTAGTCAAGTAAGCAATGTCGTTGAGGGCCTCCGCAAGCACACCAAGGATGTCCGTGTAATTGGCTCTGATAGCACCACTGGAGGTAAGTGTATTAGACAGCCGTATGTCAGTACGGTATGATGTGTTAACGTGTGAAATGTCTCTCTAGACAGCGTCCCATGGTTCCCACGCAAATTGACAGATTTGGATACATTTGCAGAGAAGGTAATGGAAATGGGCGAAGAACTCAGTAAGTATACAAATTTTCCCACGATGATAGCCATAACCAACACAACCACCTTTTGATAGGCTCTGATCATCCCGGTGCACATGACCCTGTTTATCGTGCTCGCCGTGCTGAAATCACTCGTATCGCAAAGACTTACCGCACTGGTCAACCTGTCCCTGAGATCGAATACACCGACGAGGAAAACGAAACCTGGGGTAAGGTCTTCCGCGGATTGACTGCCATGTATCCTACGCACGCCTGTCGTGAGCACCAGTACGTTTTGCCTCTCTTGATTCAGAACTGTGGCTACAATGACAAGAAGATTCCTCAAATTGAACAAATCTCTCGCTTCCTGAAGGACTGTACTGGCTTCACTATTCGCCCTGTCATGGGCTTGTTGTCCAGCCGTGATTTCTTGAACTCGTTTGCTTTCAGAATCTTTTACTCAACTCAATACATCAGACACTCTTCCAAGCCATTCTATACTCCCGAACCCGATGTTTGCCATGAATTGCTGGGTCACGTTCCATTGGTAAGCTGTAAATTACCTCATATTATCCTCATACTGACACGTATTACCTCTAGTTTGCTGATCCTGATTTTGCTGATTTCTCACAAGAAATTGGTTTGGCATCTCTCGGTGCCTCAGACGAGGATATCGCTAAATTGGCTACTATCTTTTGGTTCACAGTGGAGTTTGGTTTATGTCGTCAGGATGGAGAGATAAAGGCTTATGGCGCTGGTTTATTAAGTTCGTTTGGTGAGCTCGAGTATGCATTATCGGATAAACCTGAACTTAGACCGTTCGACCCCTCTAAGACTGCTGTCCAGAAATACCCCATCACAGAATTCCAGCCTACTTACTTTGTCGCAGAGTCATTTAAAGATGCACAGGAGAAAGTGAGAGATTTCGCAGCCAACATGAACCGACCCTTCTCTGTGAGATACAACGCACTGACACAGACAATTGAGGTGCTTGATAACAAGGAAAAGGTTGTTCGATTCGCAAAGAGCATAAGAGATGATATGAAGACATTAGCAACTGTACTGGAGAGTCTTGCTTAATTTTATTTATCTAATTACTACATGTATACTTGAATAAAAGAGGCATATTTACAGTTTTTATCATTCATTCTTTTCGGTTTTCATCTTGTCCTCTGTATTTACAATAGTAGCCAAACTAGAAGAGGAAGACGATGATGAGGGAGAAGGTGATATGAACCCGTTTGAGTGACGCTTCTCGCTCTGCCGTTGTTGTCCAGCTGCATTGACGGTGATGTAAGGTGGTGGAGTCATGAAATCCAAAGAGTGCTTTTCCTTACCACTGAATTTAGGAGCTGGTGTGCATTCTTGTGATGGTTCATTATAGCCAGGTAGTTGTTGCAAGCTAGAATTGCTATCAGAGTAGTAGGCTGGACTGATAGAACTCGTACTTGTCGATCCTTTGCTTTTTCTTCTGCCTCTCTTCTCCCTATAACCTGTACAGCGCCAGCAGCCAAACCAAACCAAAACAAAGCCTAGCGCACATACCACCAAAAAGACGATGATTCCCACAGGAATTGCAACGTTCTTGTGCTCACTGAGATAGAGCATACTGCTACCAATAGCACCTCCATTATGGCACTCGCCAGCAAAACATCTACCTCCAAAACCACACGGTGTACCATCGATAAAGTTACCACTAAAGATCAAGCACTTTTCGCTATCAGGCGAGTTACATAACAGTCTGCACTCTTCATTGTTTTTGACGCACGATTGAGTAATGTTTAGCACAAAACCACGAGACAAACATTGCTCATCTCGAGAGGTACATTGTCCAGAAGCACATTTCAGTCCGCCGGGTCCACAAGATGTACCATCTTGCATAGATGTATCCACTGGGCATTCAGCTGAAGTACCCAAACAGTATTCTGCAATATCGCATGGATTTGAGGCGGGTCGGCACAAGTCATTTTTGGGTCTAATTTGACATTGATGGCAGCAACCTTCATTGGTGTCTTCACAGATAGCTGTTGGCTTCAATTTACATGTTTTGGCATCGCAGCAATCAGTGGACACTCCTCCTGTATCACATTCCTCGCCTTCTTCTTTGATTCCATTTCCACATACATCTAACTGGTAGACATGGTGCAAATTGTCATTTGGATCAGCTAGACAGGAACCAATGCTAGGGAAGGCATCGCATATCGTATTGATGGAACAAGGGCTAAAGCTCTCTGCTGATGTGTTACTGAGAGCACTCATGAGAAACCCGCTTGAATCGCATTGATCCGCACTTAGTCGGCAGCATTTGCAATCGTTTCCAGTACAGGGACAGTTTTCAGCTACACAATCATGAATGGCACCTAAAATAATAGACTTGTTATTAGTACACTGTGTACATCTTGGTAGTAGAGCGAGACCATTATACCAAATCCATGACCAATTTCATGTGCAACAACCTTCCATTCCTCTCGTGCTAATGCAACTCAGGTTAGGCCAAGAGTTCTAAACATTAAAAAAAATACCCAAACTTACTGATAGCAGATACACCAGCACCAGATACATACTGCTTCTTTCCGTCAGAATTGATTTGGGCATGTGCTTCTGTGTTGCAAAGCTGTTTCAACCAAGCCAAGCCTACTTCCACACCAGTGCTGTACAAGGCACCCAATCAGTCTCTGGTAAACTAATCCCTCAATAAAAACTCTATACTTACGCACAGTTGGTCATCAAATGCCAGAGACCAGCTCCATCATTTCTCATTTTTGATCTCCATAGACTAAAATCACTTAGTCGATTACCTAAAGAGTAGTTGGCATCACAAGCTCGGTTCCAGGCCACCTCTGAATCAATTTGGTTTGGACATGTGCCATCCATGATGGTGATATTGATTAAACCTAGTGAGATGTTGAATGTCTCTTCGAATACAGCAGAGGCCATATTGAAATTGTTGATGATTTGACTTCTGGCATTGTCGACGCTCTTATAGTACTGAACATAGGAACAATCAGCAGCTGAATTCAATTCGTCAGTACAGTTGCTTGTCTATATACAGGCCTTCTATTTTTACCTGCACCCATATAATTGACTAAATTCCATAAATGAAGATTATTAGTTATATTAATTACATTTGAGGAGTGATATAATGGTTACTTTTTTTAGTAGTTGGACACCCCTGACCAGTTAACTTGGTAAATGCATCTCTAGAAACCTCTCCTCGTTTGGCGATGGACCTGTGCAGCATATTATCAAATCCACATTCGTAGACTTCTGAAGTTTGAAGTCCCTGGTGCTGTTGCGTATCCGAATCTCGATAAATGACCATCACTTCAGAATCAGAAGCGGCAATATCGACGGATCTTTTGACCAGATTATAATTGGCGGTTGCTTTGATATGGTAAATGTCGTTTTGTACTTTGAATGCGCCCTCGATTATAGGCTGATCAGTCTTGGATCTGTGCGTGTGCGTTTACAACTTAATATATAGCCATTTTATATCCAATGCAGATTTTACCTGGACATCAAATCATGTCGAACTAGGATTCTAGCCCACCCAAGTTGTGTTGTGGTAGCATCAATTTTGGAATCGAATTCCAAGACACCTGCCTTTCCCTGCATCCAGCGATTATCTATCTCGAAAGAACGGACGGCATGGCCCTTGTAAACAAGTGTCTTTTCCCGCTGGATACGTTGATCGCTTGCATCTCCTGTGTAATGTATCACAGCCTCGGGGTGAAACAAGTCAAAGTTGGGCTCAAGGTGTAAATAAAACGTTTGATTGTATGCATTCAGTGAGAGACGAAATGAATCATCATGCTCAAGTGTTTTTGGCGAGAGTTCTGGATTCGCTGACTGTGATCTCTTCTGGAAGAAATATCGAGGTCTCGGTGCAATGTCGACCCTGAGGTTGGATATCGACTCTATTCTACTCAGCTGATTGTCGTTGAAGCTGTGTCCTGTATACGGCATCATTAGTTATACTGCATAGCTCACCTTCCTACATGAATAGTGTTACCTAATGTCAAAGATGGTAACACAGCAGATAAAAGAATACATGATGTTATCCAGGAATTATAAAAATACATAATACAATGGAAAAAAGAAAAGTAAAGATGAAATTGAGAGAAAAACAAAGATGCAAAGCAACCCTATTTATACTGGCAATAAATATATATGAAGATTTGCTTTATATAAATGAAAGGAGGTTCTAATTCATCCCAACAAAACAAGCATCTTCATCCCGTTTATATAGTATTGCGAATTTAAGAGTCCGTAGTTTTAACGAAGCCTCCTTGAACCTCTTGGTATCCGGTAGGTCTCTATTTCTTTGTCAAGTTTCAGAGCTTGATTGTGCTATCGAAGTAAGTTTTGCACTAATTTACCAGTGCCAAAGATTTTCAGGAACTAATAAATGATTCTCGGACAATGATAGCATCTGAAAGGTACCCTATGAGATGCAGCGCTGTTGGTGATTCGCCATGTATCATTAGATGATAAAAAATGTTCATGATCTTAGCAAAGATATTGTTGAGGTATTTGAAACAAAGAGGGAAAAGCTAAAATGGGTGCATGTTCTTGTTGGGAACATCGCTACCGAAATTCAACAGTGCGAATTCTCACCCTGTGCATTGAGACGTAAATGCATAATACACACTGCTGGTTCATGTGATTGAAAAAGGTAATTCGAAGCACTTTTTACCCTCTCACTTTCTGATCCAATGACAGCACACACACACATTTATCATTGCCATGGCTACGTTTGATCATATTACTGCCGCATGCTATTTCACCGCCCAAATTTTGGTTTTGTCTCGACAAATTTGAAGCACTTGCGCCTCCTTTACTTCAAGATTGCTCGTTTAAATTGTGATACGTTGATATCATAAACAGAAGAATAGATTTCGGCTTGTATTTTGGTCGGATTCATTCATCTAAGCAGACAAATTTTATCATTAACAACTGAGAATTTAGAAGAACGGTAATGTAATCACGATGTTGTAATGGAATAATTGCAATCATGTCCATCTATTAACCAACTGGCTTGCCTGCTGATAAGCGAATTTGAGCCAGCCACCACTGAGCTTTCAAAAAACGTGGATGTTCAAGGTAAAGGGCCAATCATATGTACCACAACGAAAAAGCAGGGCAGAGATGAAAACATTGGTCGATCGTTTCGCGTGGTCTTACAAGATTAATCACACTTCTATTGTGCGCATCGTATCAACGTAGAATAGACTGCACAGACCTTTTGCAATACAGTATCAAGTCAAAGCAAGCCAATCGTATTCAACACATGCAAATTTAAATAAACAAGCAGACAAAGAAGGTATCATCAAATCACTGATGATGAGCATTTCCACGTCATGCTGCCTAGCTATAAAATTGGTTTATAAGGTGTTTTGAATATATGTCATGTGGATAAACATGGATCAATTGTCCATACAAAAAAAAGGAGTCATTTAAAGAAAGTCTTACAGTATCATGGTAAAAAGTGATTGCAACGAGAAAAAAAAACTGATACATTTCTCCTTTAAAACACACTTTCTCTGTTTATTCAGCTTTCTTCTCGCTTTTATTAATAGTCAGATCTTTGTCTATCCCTCTCTCTTTTCTCCTATTTTTTCTTTTTCAGCACAAATACACCCCCTGGCTATTTACATCTTGACACTTTTATCATGCGTATTGCAATTATCACCGAGAATTTCTTGCCCAAAGTCGATGGTGTAACACGTACATTGGCTCGACTGTTGGAGCATCTTTCGAAAACAGGCCATCAAGTAATTCTTTTGGGACCTGAAACAAACATGACGACGTATGCGGAGGCAGATCTTGTTGGCACATATGGAATCCCATTTTTTCTATATCCAGAGCTTAAACTCAATTTCTGGAGACCAAAATTCACTCAAAAATTAGTAGAATTTCAACCAGATGTAATCCACTTGGTTGATCCCGTTTTCCTGGGTGCATTTGGACTTGCAGTCGTACGCTACTATCTCCCGAATGTTCCAATTGTGTCTTCTTATCATACAAACCTTGCCGTTTATTGTGGTCACTTTGGCTATGGATTCATGACATCTATCATGTGGAGATGGAATCGATACTGTCACTCATTCAGTCGATTCACAGCCTGCCCATCTCCTTCTACAATGGCTATCCTGAATGATCATGGGTTTGACAAGGTTCGCTTATGGCCTCGTGGTGTCGATATCTCTCTTTTTTCTCCTCTGCAAAGATCCGAACCTCTAAGAGCACAATGGATGGGTGTGTCAGAACTGAAATCAGAGAACAAACTTGTTATTCTGTACGTCGGTCGAGTGTCATACGAAAAGAACATTGATCTGGTTATTGAAGCCTACAAAGAAATGGATCACGAAAAGTGCCATCTAGTTCTAGTGGGTCATGGGCCTGCTTTCCATGAAATTCAAAGCTACTGCTCAGCAAAACGTATTCCAGTGACATTTACAGGCTACCTACAAGGAAAAGACCTGTCTCAGGCTTATGCATCAGCTGATATCTTTGCCTTTCCATCTGTGACAGAAACATTTGGTCAAGTTGTCTTGGAGGCCATGTCATCGGGTTTACCTGTTGTAGGGCTTGACGCTGAAGGTGTTCGGGATCTGGTGGACGATAAGCGCACGGGTCTATTACTCAATACATTGGATTTGTCGGCAAAGGATCAACAGAAAAAATATCGTGGTTTACTAGAGCTTTTAGTCAATCGGCCTAATTTACTTGACAAATTGAGACGTGAAGCAGTTAAAAAAGCAAAGACCTACACTTGGTATAAGGCAATGGAATGCATGGTCAATGTGTATCAGGATGCTGTTGGTTGCTCAGACGATGAATTACCAAAATCGCTTCAACTTTATCTCAAGGACGACAGTGGTGGCTCACTGGTTCGAGAACAAGACTTGACGAGGCCCATCCCAGCAGAACTATTATCATCCAATGCTGCCAATAGCATTTATAACGAGGAAAGCGGAGACAGCGGTGTAGAAGAAGATTATGCACTTTGCGGCGAAAAATCAAATTTACTCTCATCCTATACGAGACCGTCCATGTATATCAATGGGAAAGAAAAGCAAAGTCAAAAAGGCGCCAGCACTTATTTGACAAACAAATAAGAGTTGGCTGTCTTATCTCTGTATCATCTTTACCATATAATTTAAGCGCCAGCGTTCTAATTCTCTTAAACAACTCATCATCCTTATATATACATATCTCAACCTTAATATTTTTCCTAATAAATTTATAATCGCTAGACACCTTCTGAATGGCAATCCAGGAACCCTGAGACGTTGGTGTATACAAAACTTAAAAAAAAGTTCTCAGGCTTCGTTGTAGTACTTCTCAGCTCACAACAAAGGCTTCTTTTAAGCTTCCAATGGCATAAATAATCTCACAACAGAGCGTGGCTCTCATTTCGCAAGCCTGAATTATTTTATTTGCCGCTCGACATTCGGTCCTGATTTGTTGATTTTTGAACTTTTCAAACTTTATTCGATCTATTTTGTCCGGTTCGACTATAAAATGGTGATAATTATTTTATACTTCCTTATGCTTTTTTGGAGTACTTTTCAAGGCGCACCCAATGGTGCTAATTATAGTGGATGCTTTGAATAAATGTGTTGAGCAACTTCAGAAAATACGAAATAGCTATTTTGGCCAAAATGTTAACATTTCGCATACCAAGGTCTCACAAAAGTGATTTCAAGGACTGCGTGGGATTGAGAGCAACAATTTGATTCAATATATTATATATCAAAAGTCTTCATTTTTGCGGTCAAAAGCGCGATTGTCTGATTTTTGATGAAAAGTATGAGGTATCCCTCATGCTTTTTGATGGATTTTTGATGATGTTTTTTTTGTCCCCAAAAAGTTGAGAAAAGGTGTCAGTAAGTTAATGCAAGTCAAAAGCAATTGTTTGGTGCTATTCTGAAGGTCTAAAACGGCTTCTATCTTGAGAAACTATGGCTCAAATTCATCCAGATTTCGCTGTACTTTACATATCTTGGAATAGCAAAAGGTAATGCCAGTGTGCTACCTGCTCATATATGAACTGTTACTACTGATACAAACGTGGTGCATCACCAAAAAGTCAAAATTCACATATTTTAAGGGTTCTCATGCAAAAGTCGAAGATCATGATGAAGCCTATGATATTTAACGAGATGAACGAAAGCAATTGGTAGCGCGAGTCACTGTTGCAATGGCTGTCCCAAACTAATTTTGAAATCATTATTGCTATATTAACTGACATATTTGAACAAAGATCAATCTTTTATTGATCGTCTTGTTCACATTGATGATTCGAAATAGTGGTAGTGTTACTCAAAGGAAGTATTTGACAGAAGTCTCGTAGACTTATTGAGCTACGCATCCCAAGAATAAAAACGCACTTACGCAACACTTTTATATAAAGCTTTCGTATAGTTAATTGTGGGAAAAAAAAATGGACGCCCATAATGCATGGGAACCGTTAATAATGTACGACACAATGTAAATTTACAATGAAGTGGTTTAATTAATAACTTTAAATGTGGAGACATAATTCCTCAAGAGATGACAAACCATGGATCTTAGCTTTCTCTGCTAGTTAAAGAGCTGTTTCAAGGCGTAGCATCGTATTGCTCTGCATAATAAAAGATCTTTCGTTGATGTTCTTCTGATTTACTTTTTGCAGATCGGCAATTTCTCTCTCCGCCAAACTCTGATCCAGGGGTACCTGGATCTTTGTGAAGGTAGCAAAAATTCCGAGCATAGGTCTTGTTATAGTGAACACATTTCAGTGTACTGACGGACACGAGGTATATTGCGGTATTTACTCATTTCATTATATTGGTCTAAATCTATACGGTACCTTTGTGTGCATTCTACTGCAGAAAATATTATATAGCTAGTATATACATATATATATAGTAAAATTAGGAGAAAGAGTTGGTAGCCAGCCAAGGAAGAGTCTAAAGTATATTGATCGATCTACTTCCATACCAACTAGTGTAAGGTAATACTGGTTCCGGCACCTACCACCGGGTCATGTTTTTCCGCATCAAACCTTATCAATCAGAGAGGATTCTGTAACTCGACAATCTAATTTCAGAAATGTTCATACATGGTATGTGCGACCATATGTCATTTGTTCCGCACAGTAATCAATATATTTAAGCTGAGTGATTGAGAGGGTTTTGACCACCTCGTCTGTGTATCAAAATAATTGACATTATGTAATTTATAAAGCGGTATGTACAGTCAGTCCTGGTGTAGCTATGCGACTCACTATGAAAGTGATTGTCAAAGAGGTATGTAAATAAAATACTCCAAGAAGTATTTGAGGTTATCAAAAGTTGACGAGTATCTGGTCAGTTTTTTCTCATAGCTAAGAAGGAAGCATATGAAAGTTGTTCAACCATCAATGTGTGATCGCATGCTCCGCTCTAATCAATGGGTTTTCATTCAAGTGTTCTTGCCCTGAGCACGTCTTGAAAATGCTTTTTATGTAATTTTCAGCGCTATACATACGATTTATTCAAAGATTAAGATTTAGTTTTTATGCATAAAGATGCATAAATATTGGCGCTTATGTTAGTGCATGTGTTCGTAACCATTAATAGTAAACAGTAAGAAAGGGGGGTTACTGAAAAGAGCAAAAGGATGGCCATTTATCATACTACCTGACTGGTCTTTGGTCCATATTCTAAAAGGGTTCTATATATTATATGTGCTTAGGCAGTTTTGCGTATAGTGATTTTGCAAAAATAGTAGGCAATGTAAGCACTAACAGTGATCCATGATGTCTACCTTTAAATTCACTATGCAGATGGCGCTACAGTATTTCCATAGTATAAGTTTATCCAACATCCGACAAACATTGGTTTCTATTCTTTCCATGAAGCCACCTTCAAAGACTCCTGAGGGATGATGCGTTAGTCAGACAAAGCGTGGGAGATGGACAGTTGTCTGAAAAAAATAGGGACCCGTAATGAAAAGATTTAAATTACATAAGTCCTTTCATGTTTCACGTAGCCATTGACCAGGTACACTCCTGCTTCCCGATCAGCTGACAAAGTGCGCTTGTATTAGGTTATGATTTGAGGGCACACAGTTAATTTATTCTCGCTAGCAAACAGGCTGCACTTTATTTTTCGTGTTCCATAACATCATTATCAATAAATCCGCCCTTCAGCTTCCTATACTCACCAATGATTTAGTATCAAATGTATTTATGTGATCCAGTAAAAGATCGTGTTAATGTAACATGTATTTACTAGTTTGACAGATTGGAAATATTTTACCCATCCCCAATGCTTGATTTAACGGCACATTGGGAGGGTCTCCTGGGAATCAAATAAATTGAGATTAGCTTTTTTATAAAGGTTGTAATTTGTTGATTTGCAGGAGAAGAAATTGGGTTTTACTAAATCGAAAAACTCCATCATTGTCTCCAATGATGACATTCAAAGAACCCATGATGTCATGCAATATAGAAGGCAATATTCATAATATATATGTAATTGTATGACACTCGATCTTAACACAATGAGATGTGAGTAGCATAGCTAGTATCTATAGAAGTACCAATGAGATATTTGAATTAGAACCAGCAGTGGTGCATGAAAAAACGAAATCCGCGCAATTAAACTTCACACGCTTCCAACCCTCCCAATAAGCTTTTTCATGTAACATTTTCCATAAATCACGATTCGTCTAGAAATGGTAATCTTTCGGAATTTGCAAGCATACATTTTGAGGTTTACTATTACCAATTGAATAGAGTTGGTGTTCAATTTGCGCGGAAATTGCCCCTTTTTTTGTCTGGTTGCATACATTGGTTCCTTATAAAGCAACTTTTCGATATTGTTTACGAGTATTGTAATTGAATGAGGCTTAGTATGGACACTACGGGGTTCAGAAAGAGAGTGGGTGTGTGAGCAAGTGCGAGGGGTTATCACATACTCCTTATTCAACACAAGTAAATGTTTCTTTACTTGGAATCTAATAAGGTTTTTTGGTTGTGTCCAAACCAGTTGTTAGTGGAAGATGGCCACTGCCTGTCAATCTGGGTCGTAAAAAAAGGCTAAAAATGAGGGAGGTACAAGCATCATTTGCAACAAGAACCATAGAATATTCATGAGCACTCTACTACTATTTGCATATTGGCGCTTTTGCAGACATCAGGTTCTGAATTGCACACAAAAAACAATGCCATGTCCGAGAAATAAGAGACTGGTAGAACGCATAGGTTGATTTGCCTTATTATCGTACTTGTGCAACCCAACGCTCAATTCATATTGCAGTTTTCACAAAAATAGTAAAGATCGATAAGAAGGATGTGTAATTAAAATAGAAAGGCGACAAGAGAAGCAACGAATGTTTGACAGCAATTGCAAGCATAGAGCAAAACAGAAACATAAATATATAAACGAGCTTTGATTGGAAGACGCATCATGATGATACACGATAAGAGAAGGAAAGAAGGAAAGAGATGTAACCCCAAATATTTTACATGTCATTCAGACTTTCTACTGCTGCTGCTGCTATTGCTGAACAGAGCGAATGGGGATGGGAATATTCACAACTTATTTATCAACAAGATTATCATCATTTTTATGTAAAAAAGAGGTAACTAAATCCAGTAAACAATTAGGGAGTTTAGTATTGAAACACACACACACGCACACACGCACACAACATACGCACACAACGCTTGTTATATATATTTTGTACCTGTTGAGTAAAAGCTTTTCTCTTTTTCTTCTTTTTCTCTTTCTTTTCTCTTCTTCTCTTCTGTTTATTTTCTTTGTTCATATAGCTTGGTATACATCTGAGAGCTTAAAAGAGAAATCAGGGACACATTTAGACTTAAAACTTACAAACATACATGTACCGGTATCATGTCAACCATTGCAAATAACAAAAATAAATCAATCAAAGGTTTGAAGCAGCAGAAATTGAAATAATGGCTTGTCAATAACATACATTTACACATAGTCAAAGTTTTCTATAATCTACGTGGCTCAAAATCAACTCGTCTGACTACATTTACATTGCCTGCTCCCAATGATGACACTTTTGATCTAGCATCAATGCCAATCCCATTAAAAACTTGCTTATGGTCCATCTGTTCATCAAGGTAATCATTGTTGTGGTTTTTTTTAGTTTCAACTGATACACGTGATGCTCATAAAGCTTTTTTGCTTAGTCCGGATGTTATTTGTAGAGATCACGATTTGTCTATTTATACTGCTAATTTCCATGAATCAGGACATGGCCCAAATGAAAAGAGCAATTCGCTCATTTGGGAGGGACATGGACTCCTGTCTTGGATCATGGATCAATCAAAAGATGAGCTGTTTGTTCGAGGCAAGTCAGATGAATCTGATCCAAACATTGATGTTTACATTGAGCTGCAACCGGTGCGTAATAGTTCTCTTTCGAAATACATACAAATCAAAGACTAAACCATCTTTTAGACCATGAAATGGATCAAGGACGATTTCTTCTCTGCCCTGAGAAATCAGTCATTCGAACAGTTTAGATCGTCCACATTAAGCCCAATTCATCCTGTTTGCAATTGTTACAATAATCATCACAATGATATACAACGCACAATCACTGCATCGCCTCCTTCTTCTCAGTATCAACACAAAGGAAGTGAAACAGAATTCGATTGGTATTTACGGCATAGAATACAAACATCTGACAATAGCCCTCCATTACCATCTCGATTACCATCGCTATCTTCTGTACCTGTATTTAGACCTGAACCCATTTTCCCTTCCTCCACAGCAACTACGACAAATAACTCATCCTCGCCACCTTCCACATCAACAACCAAGCGATCTCGACTAAACTCACCTTTGCCAGAGAACAATAACTCGAGACTCTTCTATAAACAAACCGAAGAGCTAACATTACCAATCCCCTCGTCGACACTACCAGCCTACACCAACAATCATAATACCAGCAGTAGTAAGAAACCCGATTCAGCAAACAGTAGAAGATCTGCATTCACCATTGCATCTCTATCTGACAAAGATCATCGCTATTTACCATCGACTTCTACATCTTCATCGTCTTCTTCCGCATCGCCACCTCCCTCGTCTTCTTCTACACATTTACATGCACATAATAACATTCATAATAATAGTAATAATAATGAAAATATCAACAATAGTAGTAATAACTATCATCACCCACCATCGCAACACCAACCTCATCACCACCACCAGCAGCATCAACAACATCAACATCAACAGCAACAACAACGCCAGCATGCTATGCACGATGAATCAAACTACCACAACAACAATGGAAATAGTAACAGTATGATCCCTGTTATTTATACACCCAGCAACAAGAAAAGAAAGAAGAACCCTGCTGTTGTGAATACTCTTAGTAGCTCATCCTCCAATATGATCAAAAACCCTTCAATTATGCCTGCGGACAACCATGGTAATAATGGCATGTATTCACAACAACAGCAACATCAAAACCAAGCTTCTCATCACTCGCAGCAACAGCAGCAACAGCAGCAGCAAGTGAATACAGTGCCTCGTACCTACTATGAAGTAGACAGAGATAATCAAGGCGCTTACATTTTACCCGTTGAAATTGATTCTTGGACGGTAGTTGATCTGGGTACTGTGATATACGATAGACCAGCATATCACAATCAAAGATACATCTACCCGGCCAACTACACTGTGCGCAAGTAAGTTTATTAGTCATAGATTGGTAACAAAGACTGATACAGTGTATATTAGATGGTACAGAAGTATGATTGATCCTAAAAGTGACACACAATATACATGTCGCATTTTAGAGAATGGAAGAGAGCCTAAATTTGAAGTAACAGCTGATGATTGTCCAATGACATATTCAGGACCTACACCAACAACAGTGTGGACAATCATTGTTCGGTAATACATGGATATTTCCTAGGAGGAAGCTTATTAACACACATGCCAATAGACGCGCCTTTGCTATTCGTAACCAAGAGTATGGCCATAACCCTGTAGGACCTGACTTCTTTGGACTTCGAAAGAACACGATTGCCAAGATGATTCAAGATCTACCAAATGCATCCAAATGTTCTCAGTATGTTTGGCAAACATTTGAACCTGCTCGATTCAACAAGCCTGGACGAAACAGACGCAGAGCAGATTCCACCTTACCCGGTTCATTATTAGGTGGCGTAAATTATGGGTTAACAAGTAGTCGGTTAATACATAATACAAACTTGCGACCTACACAGCATTCATATAGAGGAGGAGGTACAACACCATCATCGCCACCCACACAACAACAAACATATGAAAACAATAACGAATCGTCATCTTCACCTACGACTAATGCTGCCCCAGAGAAGAACGAAGCCAAGTCTCCACATTTAAATCAACGTGAATCCAGACCTATTGAAACTGTTTGATTGTGTATTATATTACTCCCTAAAAATTTATCATTATTATTTATATGTTCAAAAGATATTAAGCAATACATTATGCGAAAAATAACAAAACAAACACTACTTGACAATATGCTATAAGGTTTCATGTTGTGTGTGTTTAATCAAATATTTGCCATGGTGACCCCTCTTTGAGGGGTGTAACATGTAGACCATTGAAATGTCTC